>JAQFXL010000179.1:0-28274 GCA_034693445.1 Edwardzetes edwardsi | reverse complement strand
GAATGAGGGCCAAGTTCCCCACAGGACGTAGCTCGGGATTCAGCCCTCGCCCAAGGGGGTATAGCCCAAAAGCCCCCTGATATTTAGGCTTGAGATATCCACCCTTTTTTTCGAAGATTTAATCCCCCCTCCCCCTGAACCTACCCCCTCCACCCCTACCCCCAGCGCCAGACTTGGAAGTTGGAGTTGGAAAAAATACGACATGGAGGCAGAAAAATGGAAAATTTTGGTAAAAACTAGCAAGAAAATATCATCGAAATTTTCCGGCTGCCCCCTCCCCCTTGAAGTCGGGTACCTTGGGCATCACTGGTCAGACCATTATTTTACTCAGATGTGGTTATTACAGCTCTTATAAACATTTATCAGATATTGTGACCCATATCGAGTGCAACCTTTGCACAGAATAAGAGGCCCTGGCCCAGGGGTGACCCTGTCAGAAAGAATATTCTGTTTTTCGGAAATATGTTTCGCAGCAAACAATCAGTGATATGTAAGAGTAGATCAGTGGAGGAGTTGTTGCTATTAACTACTAATTCATATGATGCTGACAGTAGTCTTGATATCATATGAAGAGCTGTTGCACAACACAATTCTGGATTTCGCAACAGACTATCGTTTGGCTACAGGTTCTCACAAGTCTTGTTCTCTTCAATTGCTTTACAGTCAGTAAAGCAGCGCACAGAATGAAAAATCGCTGTCTCTTCACAAATTGGTTTTAGCTAATTCTGATTTGAATATATTTCCCAATCTGTCCATCAATTCGTTGCAATCAATACTAAAAACTATTTCTATTAACGAATAAAACAAATACTTATCGAAATTTGTTTGAATTTCGTGTTTTCCCAACTTTATTGAAGTGAAGACTATTTACATGTTTTACAACTTTTTTTCAACACTTGTTTTCACTTAAATTTGTTTTTGATTGGATTAGTCATAAATTATTGGAAGATGCAGGAACAAACCAATTTCAATAGTGAAACTGATAACTATCAACAGAATATCGACGAAATCGCTCAAAACAATGAGTATAGTTTCCTACAATGTTTTAGTGACTCATTGACTACCTCCAAGACTTACAATAACAATCTCGTGGCTATACCCCGACCTCTGCCATCATCATACAGGTCATTGGGAGAATCTTCTTCGTCATTGTCGTCCAAATCAGCTGAAAAGTCGCCGAATAGTAAAAACCTCAACAAATGTTCTGAAGATTATAAACAAAAACGTGAAAAGAATAACATCGCTGTCCGTAAGAGTAGGGAAAAGGCTAAACGACGGCTCAAACTCAATGACATCCGTATCAACGAATTGGTCGCTGAGAATGAACAGCTCAAAAATCGCATAGAAGTCATGACAAGAGTTATGAATGGCTTGCGCTCATTGCTCACCACATTTGGTTACAACAGTAATAAAATTGATTACGAAATCTCCAAGACTTTAGCTGAATAAAGCAGATATTAATGTCATCCGAGACAATCCAACACAATATTCGCATTATATGTTAAATATTCGTTGAATTTTGTTTTTATTTTTCAATGAGTGGTCCATATATCAGATCTCATATCAAGTTGAAAATTGTTTTCAATTCTATCCATTGTTATATTGTAATCATGGTTGAATTTGTGATATTTGTTCAAATTCTATATATGTTTGATAAGGAATATACACTTATTGACTGCATATAAATTTTATTATCACTCATATTATTGAATACTGTCTGCAAAGATATTATTGATTTTTAGGTAAAAATAACTTATTTTAGAAATAGTTTTGCCTAATCGCAGGTCTTTTACGAAACTCCAATGTCTTTCTGCAGAACAGCATTACTAATGATTTATTGAGCGGAAACTCAATTATGATATTACTATCCCTTCGGCTTTCAATCAGTTAATCTTCTATTGAGTGCTATATTTTAAATAAATCTGATTTTAATTTTTGAACAAATATTTTGCTGTCATTACAAATACTAACCAATCAATAAATCATTTATTGGAGGTATTCAACCATTTTTCAGCTCCTTTTCCATGCGCTGAATTCTATCAAGGCTATATTGATTACCTTGTGATAAGACAGTTCCTTCTAGTCAATTGAGTTAAAAACTAGCTGCATGAGCATGCTTACTCTCTGTACTACCTTATCAAATTAGGTATGCAACAGATTGAAGGTTAGACAAATGTTATTTTCACCATGCTCATATCAGCTCATGCTCGGTATCAGCTCAAAGAGTTCGATATCATTTTCAAGTCAAACCTTAACAGGTTCTTAATTGAAATAAACAAATTATTATTATTAGCTCATTAAACGATCAAGAACTTTTACTCATATGTATTCAAATACACTCTAGGAAATCATTTGCCTGATATTCTTTTCATTAAAAAAATGAACAAGCTCAGACACAATGGAAAATACAGACATAAGATTTGATTGGTGTTAAGTATCTCGCACACTTTAAAACTCTGTGAAAAATTTCAAAATCTATTATTTATGATAATAATTATCAATAAACAATTTCAAACAAAATATGATGAACTGGTCGTCACTCGGAATATAAATTTAATGTTTTCAAGTTATGACAATTTTCATCGATTTTTCGATAAATATCTCATTTTCGATAACATTATAATCAGAAGATTTCAAAAGACTCGGGTATTTCGTAACTTAAGTGAAATTTTTATTTTATTTGATTGAGATTTCGTTCCGTTATTTCATAATATTTACAAATAATTCATAAAAGGAATTCATATAATCGGTGCATAACTCCACTCCATTCCTGTTTAATGTATATCTTGAGTCATCCGATATTTAAATTAGAGATTGAGTGCAAAATCATATCAAAAATATTATTAATTGCAAAAAATATCAATAGAGAGACGGAATGGGTATTGATTTAATCAATTCAGAGGACGGAATGAATGTAATGAATAGATGTTAGACTTTAATGATTTTCGAACATATTATTTGGTATTTCGATTGAAAGCGTCACCGAATTCATGCCTTGATGTTAGTCGGCTCCAAACTAAACATTTGTTGCTCTCTTTTCAACTCTTTTTTGTATAATATTCTGCTCTCAGCCCAGAATAATATGGCAGACATCCACTCGAAAAAGACACCGACCACTGCCAGACCGAAAGACCAGGAAAGGAAATTGTGGTCGTGGTCTGGCATCCAATCCCTGTCATCACCTCTTATGCCAAATATGATTACAGCGATTGTTGAGAATAGAGCTGTTGAACAACCGATACATACGATTAGACATTAAGTAATGGACTTTAAAAATGTCCAAATTATTTGAGTTGTAATTACCGGCCAAAAACATTGTCAACGAAAGCACTTTCATTGCAAACACCTCTCTGTCGATAACAAAACATAACTGAATGGCCAGAACTCCAATACAGGCGACCAATAAGAAAATGAATCCAATTGTGTACAAGACTTGCGTTGCGATGAAGAATGCTTTGGGAGAAGAGATAACAAATAATCATTAGTTGGAGGAAACGATTCAAATGTTTTCATTTCAATGGTTATAATAGTTTATAAAACGCAAGGTTTTTGGCCATACATGGCATCAAAATGTGTCTGATATTATGGTACTCGTAGTTGAATATCCAACGACATCCCGAGTAGTATTTGACCAGTTCGTAGTCATACGGGTCGTGATAACTCCTGAAACATGTCTCCCAAAGGCCTAATTTGACAAAATTTGCGCCATAGAGGCGACGATCGGATGCCAACCAATTGGGGGTAACGAACGCTATGATTGTAGATATTGAGCAAATGGCTGTCACCGTCAGCGCCGCCACTCTTGCGTCTGTCATTTGTCTTCGTTCAGACATTTTTGAATCGATGCTATGACTCGATTGTATGCAATGAACACATTCAGTGGTCTTTTGACACCAATTTATTTGTTTTTTCAATAGAACACAACTTTTAAATGATTCGGATCATTGATTATCACAACTTATTTGCCACAAAAAATTATCTTGTTTCAAATGAGATTCAGTTAAATCTTGATGTTAGGACATTTTTAAAAACGCCTATTTTGCTGTCTTTCATACGAAACTGTTTTTCGCTTAGAAAAGTCATGAAAAGCAGGTATGAGTAGAAGAACAGGTAAACCGACGCCCTATACTCTATGGCTGAATACCTGAATGGCTGATTCCACTTTGCAAACGAGGTATTCCTATGAGAGCACTGAACATACCTTTGAATTTATAATTGGTTTCATTTCACACAAATAAATAACTAAATAAATATCAGATTTGAAAAACAGATAATTTTTTATATGTTTTGGTTAATATATTTTGTTATTAAACTCGAAAAACACTATAAATTGGATTATTTTAAACGAAATGAAAACTGATATCACAAATGAAATGCTTTTCCAAACTCAACATTCAAATTGCATTTTCTGAAACTCAATACTCTTTCAGTTTATTTTCATTTCAATTGCAATCAATTTATGAGAAATGATTCAAATGAATATCAATTCAAACGATTTCAAAGAAATTATCATAACTTTGAATTACTTTTACATTTTCTCAGTCTATTGAACTATCAGGTATCGAAATACACAGATGTACTTGCACACAATATACACAATAACCATTGAAATGAAAGATTCAAAATATGATTTAGTGGACACTTACACGGCTCTAAGAAATCCAAGAGAAATGCATAGTCTTCGTCGAAAAGCCATTTACAGCCACGAAATTCGCGGTCATATAAATAGTTAGTGTCTCTAAAGGTATGAAAACAGGCCTCCCATAGGCCTAACTTTTCAAACCTCTTGACCGGCTGTTTGTCGTCAGCCACTAACCAATTCGGGGTCGAGAAGGCTATGATTGTGAAGATTGCGGTCAAGAATGTGAAGACTGCGGCGTAAGTGACCGCACGGACTGAAGTCACGTCCAGTTTGAGCACAAATTTTCTTATATTATCTGTCATTTCGTTTACGATTTGATCGCAAAACTCTTCCGATTATTATATTAATTGTGACAATGATTTGAAAGACTAAAATATGGAGAGATTTTTGGGTCAAAAAAAGTTATCTCATTTGCAAACAACTCTTTAAAAGTTGATTTAAAGAAGAACTTTGTTTATCAGACAATCTTTACTTCAAATTATCTTTTATTTCAAATCATTTCAAAGTCTTTGAAAATTTGATACTATTTTCAGATTATTAATAAACTCGGTTTAATTAAGAGTTAATTTCTTTTAATTACAACTATTTATTGAATCACACCTTTAATTATGATTCAGTTGAATGAAAGCACAGCCATTTGAAACTCACATTATTCCGATGTGACGTCAACTTTCAACATACCTGTTCTCAGATAGCTTTCCTACTATAAGGCCATTCAAATGGAGACAAACCAATGTATTTGAAGCATTAGAGCGACTGTTATTCCAGGAAAATGTTTGCCTCACTTTTGAAATCTGAGCTATCATTTCATTGCCCAATAATTTGAGTGCTTTTATTATAATCATGCACAACCCAATTCAGAACCTAGAATTTCAATATTTTAATCATGCACATTTCACTTACTAATGATAACTTTTTCACCTGAAAAGTTTGGTACGAACCGACTGATATCAACCTGAGTTGGAGAATATTGTCAGAACCGACGGGAGCTCATCGGTCGCTGATGTTTATGTCTCCCAACTATTATGAATTGCAAACTATAGCCAACTATTTGTTGGGTAGAAAACAAAACATAACTCCAGATATAAACGACATTCCATTGGATTCTCTGATCGATAACTGCTATCAACTGTCGAAACAAATTATGGAAAAATATTTTCATTCAATTGTCATAACTTTGGGAAAGTTTGGAGTTTTGGTCGTTTCAAAGGCCAACAAAGAAGATATTCTCAAACTCGGACCTAATTCTCCGCTTTTTAGTACAAATAAAGTAGTGAACAAAGTTTTTTACTTAATTTAGAATCTAACACTTTTTATTTGAACTAGTCAACTGATTCTTCTCAATCAAACTCATTGAATGTCTTCCATTTACCACAAGAACATTTAGACAATAGAATTATAAACGTTTCTGGAGCTGGAGATTGGTATGAAAGCAATGGTTGTTATCAAAGCTAAATATTTGATTCAATAAATTTCTTGCAGTTTTGCTTCGGCTATGATTTACGCGATGGTTAACAACAAATCTCTTTACGATTCGACACTCATTGGTCTAAAAGCGGCCAAATTATCGCTTTTGTCCGCCGAAACGATACCCAAAAATATTGGACTCAAAATTAAGTGAATATCCAAACGAATATATATATATATATATATAAGTATAGATTCTATACGTTATAGTTTCCTTAGAAATATTATATTTCAGTATTTCAATAAAATAATGTATTTATCCCTATAATTAAACAACTAAAACACTCTTATGTTTTATTTCATATGAACTTGGTCATATAATCTTACGCTTATTTACTTTGGTTTCACAAGAAATATAAGTAAAGAATATTCTGATCAAAGATCAGTTATCTTCAAACAAAACTTTTTGCCGCGAAATCAAATTATTGGACGTCATTGATGTGATTTGAATTGTTATCTTGCAATCTGTGGGCGGTCTCTATATTCGAACACAGAGTTGAATGTCTCACTTCGTAAGGATTACTCACAAAATACGTTCAAAATCTATAAAAGTTTGCATTAAATGACATTTTAAGCACTGAATGCAATCATTTTTCAGCGAAAGTGGTCTAAAAATAGTGACTAAAGTGTTATGTTGTTTGCGGTTTGTTTGTCGGCTCTCAAGTGATTGTCTCTTTTGTTGAAGAGTTCAAAAAACAAATACAATTATTCACTGATTTAAAGATATTTAGATTTAATCTGACTTTTAATCATTAGTTTATTTATATAATAAAATCCAATTCATTGAAAGCCATTGATTTGAGAGACTGTCAAACGATTGAAACGATTCCACAATCGGTCGACAAAAGCGAATGTAAGACCAAAATAAACATTTTTCAGACAAATGAGTAATCATTTTAAACATTGAATCAATGATCAGATAATTGTCACTCTCTTTGGATTAAAGCAAATGCTAATACAAAATGAGTTCTTCAGTTTCGTATCACATTTCAAACCTCTTGGAAAAGGTTTGTCTTACAAATTGTCCCAAAATATGGTATTTTGTTTTGACATCCAATCGATTGATGTTTAGATGACATCAACGGACAAAGACTTCCGTTTTATGGCCACCAATGATCTGATGTCAGAATTACAAAAGGATTCTATAAAACTGGACGACGACTGCGAGAAGAAAGTGGTCCGAATGCTTTTGAAGCTCTTGGAGGACAAGAACGGAGAGGTCCAGAACCTGGCCGTCAAATGTTTGGGACCCCTCGTCAACAAAGTTAAGGAAATACAGGTCGAGACCATTGTCGACACGTTGTGCTCGAATATGATCTCTAATAACGAACAACTCAGAGATATATCCAGTATTGGACTCAAGACAGTGATCGCCGAACTGTCGCCCAATTCGACGGCTTTGGTCTCTACTATTTGTAAGAAAATAACGGGTCGTTTGGCGGCCGCTATATCTAAGGTAAGCCCTATTAGGGTTGTCTTCAAATTAGACTCATTTATGGCATTGATGTAAAGCACGACGATATGGGTATTCGTTTGGAAGCACTCGAAATATTGTCAGATCTGTTGAACCGATTCGGAAGTCTTTTGGTCTCATTTCACGCCAATATTCAGGACGCACTCATTCCTCAACTGTTGTGTCAAAGGCTGGCAGTTCGCAAACGAGCCATAACTGCATTGAGTTATCTAACGATGAGTTGTTCCCAACAGTTGTATAACAGAGTCATTGAGTATCTCATCGAAGAACTCACGTCTTATGTCAACAGTAAAGACATAAACA
Source organism: Edwardzetes edwardsi (assembly GCA_034693445.1). Classification (NCBI taxonomy): domain Eukaryota; kingdom Metazoa; phylum Arthropoda; class Arachnida; order Sarcoptiformes; family Ceratozetidae; genus Edwardzetes; species Edwardzetes edwardsi. The sequence goes on along the minus strand of JAQFXL010000179.1, from coordinate 20,388 downwards.
GCGCTAAGACTTATATTCAGTGCATAACAGCCATAAGCAGACAATCGGGTCATCGATTCGGAGAGCATTTGGAACGAGTTATGCCTTTAATAACCAAATTTGCGTCAATCGATATAAAAGACAAGAAACCAGAAGAAGTCGATGAACTCAAAGAAGTGTGTCTTCAGGCTTATGAATCTTTTGTTCGTCGCTGTCCTAAAGAGATATCATCACACGTCCCGACTGTAAGCCATGGCTAACATCCAATTCATGCAATATTTGACTCAATTTTTTGTTAATTTGCTTTCAGATCACAAATGTTTGTCTTCAATACTTGAGTTATGACCCGAACTATAATTACGATTCCGACGGTATGGACGACGAGGACATGGAAATGGATAACGAAGAAGAAGAGGCTGACACTGATGGTAGTTATAGCGATGACGATGACATGAGTTGGAAAGTAAGACGAGCGTCGGCTAAGACATTAGAAGCGTTGATCTCTACCCGACACGAACTGGTCGTTGAATTCTACCGCAAAGTATCGCCGGAACTGATATCTAGATATAAAGGTATTGACAGACAATCTCTTGGTTTGAAAATTTATTCATTTATTTTTGGACAAAAGAACGGGAAGAGAACGTAAAGGTCGATGTCTTCAACGCATACATCGCTCTATTGAAACAGACCCGAACAGTGATCGGCACTTCAACCGGTTGTGACAATTCGATAGAATTCTCTAATAGTGTGGCCGACATTGTCAGAGAACAGGTCTCTTCAATTGTCAAATCATTACACAAACAGCTCAGAGAGAAAAGCATTAAAACCCGTCAGAGCTGTTTTGCACTGTTAAGTGAATTAGTACACGTATTGCCCGGTGCTCTCACTGATCATATCTCTAATCTGATCCCTGGAATTCTCTACTCTTTGAGGTAAGGGATAAACCTAAAGATTAATTGAATAAACAATCGATTATTTGTTTGTTTTAGTGACAAGAATTCGAGTTCTAATATGAAGATCGATACCCTGGCCTTCCTTAATGTTCTGCTCAAGAATCACAGTCCAGAGGTGTTCCACAAACACATCCACATTCTGTTGCCCGCAGTTATTAACGCCGTTTCCGATTCGTTTTATAAAATAACGTCAGAAGCGCTTCTCGTTTTGACGCAAATAACTAAAGTTATCCGACCTTTAGGTCAGTCTTTTCTGATTTCAGTTAAAAATTGAATTCTTATTCTGTTTTTGTCTCAAATAGAATCGAATTACAAGATTCCGAGTAATTTTAATTTTATGCCATTTATTCCACCGATATATGAGTCAACTATAAGTAAACTGAAAGCTGCAGACATTGATCAGGAGGTGAAGGAGAGGGCTATCACTTGTATGGGACAAATAATTTGTACATTTGGCGATCAAATGCATTCTGAACTTCAAACGAGTTTGCCTTTGCTTTTGGACCGACTGCGTAACGAAATAACACGACTCACGTGTGTTAAGGCAATCACCAAAATTGCAAGGTATTCGTTGTTCATAACTAAATTGATTTCTTATGCAACCATTTCTTGGTTTCAGCTCTCAATTCAAACTAAATTTGAATCCATTACTTCCCGAAGCGTTTCCAGTGTTGGCCTCTTTTCTCCGCAAAAACCAAAGGGCTCTTAAACTGAGTTCTCTTCAACTGATCGATACATTCGTCAAAAACTACAGTAAATTCTCTTTTTGTCGCTTATATTACAGTCTAACAAATGTTTGCCTCTCTTAAGGCGAATATCTAAGTCCTGAAACGATTGGTATTATTCTGAATGAAGTGCCGCCGCTTATCAATGAATCAGATCTTCATATTTCACAGGTTTTTGAACTAAACTTTTGAAACAATTGATTGAATTATCCTTTTTTTGAGAGCAGTTGACTCTGAATATGTTGACGTCACTGATTCGCTCGCATTTGGCTTTTCTGGCAATAATTCCTCAGACGATACTCCCGGAGGCGCTCGTATTGGTTCGGTCGCCACTACTTCAAGGAAGTGCTCTCAATTCAATGTTGGAGTTTTTTCAAGCGATAGTACAAAATAGTTTTCCGGGACTGGACTACGACGAACTGGTCTTACGTCTGACACAACCCATAACTCAGCCGAATCGCAATCAAACAATTATTTTACACAAACAGGCGTTCCATTCGATCGCTAAATGTATGTCCGCTATATCTATAATTGATGGAAAGCGGGCCTTAAATGCTGTCCGCAAACTATTGGCTGATATTCGAAGTCATAAAGAGTTGGATTCGATTCAATTGTTCGCTTTGTTGGCCGTCGGAGAGATCGGTAAAACTGTTGACTTGAGTTCTATCAAAGACCTCAAAGATGTGATTATTGAGGCCTTCAACTCCTCGAGTGAAGAAGTGAAGAGCGCCGCCTCCTTCTGCTTGGGCTCTATTTCTGTGGGCAATTTGGAAGAATATCTACCATTTGTTTTGTCTGAAATACAGAACCGTCAGAAACGACAATATTTGTTATTACACTCTTTGAAGGAAATAATTAGCTGTCAATCAGTTACTCCGCAAACCATTCAAGTATTGGAACCGCATTTGGACTCTATTTGGAAATTGCTTCTCAATCACTGCGAATGTCCCGAAGAGGGCACACGTAATGTTGTGGCCGAATGTTTGGGAAAACTTACGCTAATAGATCCCACAAACCTTTTGCCACGACTACAGCAATACCTCTTGTCTGACTCACCCCTCGCCCGAAGCACTGTTGTCACGGCTATGAAGTTCACGATTTCAGATCAGCCCCAGAAGATCGACGCACTTCTGAGGAACACAATCGGAGACTTTTTGAAGACATTACAGGACCCGGACATCAATGTTCGACGCGTGGCGTTAGTGGCCTTCAATTCTGCCGCTCATAACAAGCCGTCACTAATTAGAGATCTTTTAGACTCAATATTACCTCAACTCTACAATGAAACCAAAATAAGGGTTTGTCTTCTTTTCACTCAACCCTTGAGAATGAGTTTTAATTATTTGAATATTTAATGGTTTGACAGAAAGAACTGATACGAGAGGTCGAAATGGGACCCTTCAAACATACCGTCGACGACGGCCTCGATATCCGAAAGGCCGCCTTCGAGTGTATGTACACCCTTTTGGACTCATGTCTCGATCGAATCGATATCTTCGAGTTTCTCAATCACGTGGAGGACGGACTCAGAGATCATTACGACATAAAAATGTTGACTTATTTAATGTTAGTCAGACTGTCGACGCTCTGCCCGTCCGCTGTACTCCAACGTAAGTCAACATCAATTGTTTGACCACACATTCAAATGATTGCTTATAGGTTTGGAACGACTGGTCGAACCTCTGAAGAGTACGTGTGTTAGTAAAGTGAAGGCCAATGCAGTCAAACAAGAGTTTGAAAAACAGGACGAACTCAAGAGGTCAGCGATGAGAGCATTTTTGGCTCTTTTGGCCATTCCTGACGCCGGTATTATTTGAATACAACTGTCCTTTAATTGATCTCTAATTAAATAAATTTGATTTTCAGATAAAAACATTTTAATGACTGACTTCTTATCACAAATCAAATCAACTCAAGAGTTGTCTATCCTTTACGAGACGATACAGAAAGACTCGACCGTTTCTAATGACGTACCCATGGATTGCAACTAAAAGCAAATGTTTTCTATTTCTCTTGATTTTATGAAAAATAAACGATTCTTGTCTTTATTGAACTCAAAAAAGTTTGTTATTTACGGCAGAATCGAGTGCTTTATCCCAAATCTCAAGAACTAAATCCTTTGAGATCTCATAAACTTAATCATTATATCATTTGGTAGTCACTGTCGGCTCTCCTAATGTATCGTTGAATGTATCGAACGTTCGATGCATTAGGAGAGCCGACAGTGAATACAAAATGATATTATTTTTGAGTTTATGATTAGGTTTTTGAGATCTCATACGTCAGAGGATTTCGGATAAATCACTCGATTCTATCGTAACATTCATTTGTCATAAAAAAGATATAAATTTAATAAAAATATAATTCTTTGACTTTTAATGCGTCTGTTTTTCAACGGCCAGTGTCTTAAATAGTGATATGAAGAGTTTGGAGCGGAATTGTCAACGGATCCCAATTTCAACATTTGATTCAATAAAAATGATTTATATATTAAATGATAAAATTTTGAAATCTATTTGGGCCTATAATTTGAAGGCCGACCCCACTATCGTTTAATATTCTCCAATATATGTTTGGCACCGGACTCGAGAAGGCTTTGTGCCAACTCATAGCCAAGTATTGCACTATTTTTCAATTTGTTTATCACTTTTTCGTCTGTCATCTGATTGATAGCAACGGCAGTATAATTGAATGGACAGCCGCTGTCACTAACCCCTGATTTGACTAACTTCTGATCCAAATCAATAGTTATCTTGTTTTGTACTTTAGTGCGACCGTCAAGACTTAAAACAATACCCGTTAGAGTGAGCTTTGAATGATTGTCGCTATACTCGGTATCTGTGTCTTCATTCCATCTGCATTTGACACCAATAGGGACGGAACAGCCGCCCTCTAACTGTTGCATTAATGTCCTTTCGGCCAAACACTCAAAAGTAGACTTCAGATCAATGAGAGGTTTTAGAAGTTCCAAAATAAAAGAATCGCCAACTCTTGACTCGATGGCGAGAGCACCCTGGCCAACCGCATAATACCAGTCATCCCACAATCGTTTGGAAATACGAGAGCCATAACCGGCTCTTTTAAGTCCAGCTGAAGCCAGGATTAACGCCGAGTACTCATTATTGGGATTATCTAATTTGGAAATTCTTGTGTTGAGATTCCCTCTGATATCTGCGATCTTAAGCTCGGAATTCAATTGTTTTAATTGAGCGATACGTCTGAGTGAAGACGTGCCGATAGTTACTGGTTTTGTGTCCCGGAGAACATCCATTGCATTCTCCAATTTGAGCCCTGATTTCAATACTATTGCATCTGAAGAGTCTTCGCGTCTGTTAAGAATAGTTTCAAAAATAGAATAAATATCTCCAATACGCGATCAAATTGTTTGTACCGTATTACCTCATAAATAACGGCATGCCGATATAAATGAATAGAACTAATTTTTTTAAAAATGCCCTCTTGATCTTTTCCGGCATGCCGATATAAAATGAGGTGGAGAAAACCCAACCCAATTCAGCAGGATTAATTTGATAAAGGATCAACTTGAAATATCAAATCAAGGCAATTTCAGATTTCTCAAACATAAGTTTGAATTCTTGGAAGTTTTATGAGAAGGAAATAAAAATCTTGGCTAAAAGTTTATAAATTAGAGTTATATCAGTTTAATTTTATTAGAAAATTTTAACTTTTTTATTCATTTTAACCAGCATGCCGTTGATCCTCAATCTTAAAATTATATTGGCATGCTCTTATTAACGGGGTAATACGGTAACTTCAAACAATCAAAAAATCGATGAATTCATTAAAAACCTGTTTTTTAAAAAATCAATTGATTTGTTTGTCTCTCAAAATAATACTTGAAATCTAGTTCTCAAGGAATTGGAAATCAGTAAACAATCAAAAGTTTAACCTATTTTATCAAAATTATATCTTATATATAAATTCAAGGCTAATAGAGGCCAGGGTGAGTTTGTGTAGATCTTTATCTCGCTATTGGGAACCCCTCTAATAAATCATTTGACGGAAACTAATCAAACATTTTGTCGATTTAATGAATAAATATTTGATTTGTTAACAAAAATATATCAATGAATGGATAATAAGTCAATGTTTGCTCAAAAATCGGAAATTCATTGAACTTTACAGAAGTATATCGACGGAAGTCTGGACACAAACTCAGACAAAATTCAAACAATTCATAAATCAATCAAATTTTTGTAAACCAAATATAAAAATAAAAAGAATCAAGTTTATTTAATAAACAAGGACATCAATTGGACATACTTTGTGATAACAGCAATAGTGCATCCGTTGGGAAGAGTTGTCGGCAAATCCTTCAACGAATGAACTATGAAATCAATTTTGTTGTCCAACAGTTCATCTTCTAATTCGCGGGTAAATAATGCCTTTTCGCCGATCTTCGAGAGAGGAATATTCAAAATATTGTCTCCCGTTGTGGTCATTGACTTTATGCAGAATTTATATCGATTTTCGCCCCAAAACTCTTTCAATTGACTGATAACTGACTCGGTTTGAATCAGAGCCAAATTACTTTTACGGGAACCAACGGTTATGTTAATAACATCTCTATTAGTGACACAATTGGAGGTCAGTTTTGTCGACGAACTTATCGATAACTCGTATTGTTTGTCATTTTTTGACGGATTTGAACACATTTTACGATATGATTATAATTACTTATAATTCAAAACAAGTGAAAATCAAAACATAACTGAAGGAAATGAAGATTTTAAGTCAAAAGTCATAACATATTTAACTAAAACTTGAATTAAAAGCAAATGTTGTTTGAAAGTCGAGAGGAAAGCATGGATTCTGTGATTTAAAAGTTTGAGAACACATACGAAACAAGTTTTCAAATGCGATAAATATTGAGTTCATTTCGTTCACACATTTGACGAATGACTTCAATAAGTTTCGTCACCAAAAACTACTCTCACATCTGATTTTATAGTACTTATGATTGGCTTAAAAGTCAAATATTTATTTTTATTAGATTTTCGTTTCACAGCATTCAATAGATTAGAAAATTAATTAAAATTAAAAAACATTTCTCGTTTAACAAATGGATTCATGAAATTCTCATTCATATTGAGGTCTGACTTAAGCTAAGGTTACAGCGCAAGTGGAAAATATCAAGGCAATTGTCTATCATTGCTCAATCTTTTTACCCTGACCATACCAAATCCTTTCATAGCTCAAACTTGTGTTATTGGTTGCTTATTCACAAGAGGCAATCAAATCATTTAAATTGAAACAGTTAAAAAAATTCGATTGCTCAATCAACTCTTTTGAGTAACCTTGATAATTCTAATCAATTTATTTGTTCGAACAGACAACTTGTCAAATTACAATTAATTTACCTTTCTCTTTCAGATTTAAACCATGATTGAGTTATAAATTAACTCTTACTAAAGGAATATCTTTTTTGGATAACTGATGTTTCTTACAAATTATATACTATCTTGGTCAAATTAGACGTACAAATAAAAAGTAGATCAACGGCTTAAGTGTTTCACTAGTCTAATGATTGCCAAAATAGTGATTAAAATTGTTTAATCTGTATTGCAATTAACAAGTAACAATAATATTATCAATATAAAAGTATCAAGCAGCATTTCAATCAATATAGAATCTATATAGATATAGATATATTATAGATCTAATAGACTACAAATTCGTTATTCTCTAAGTTTGTAACAATTGGTTAAACATAAGGATCAATAAAAATGACTAAAAATTATTGCATTAATGGTGTGCTTCACGACTATTGTGATGAATGGGATTATTGGAGACAAACAGCTGTTTATCACTTCCAATGAAAAATCGATTGTATTTAATGTGGAAATGTTTGTCAAAAAAGCGACAAAACCATACCTGGAGTGTCTCTGATAAAAGTACTGTATTAACTTTGGCCTAGATCCTACAACCTACAAGAATATACATAAGTTTATATATAAGTTTTGAAATGATAGAAAAGGCCAGGTTATTTTAGGGAAATTCGTAATATACCACTAATATTCGTAATTATCACTTTTGTGACACATTTCATGAGTTATCAACTGATATTTGGACCAATTTTAGTATAGATGAGATCAAAATAAAAAGTGAATTCATGGATACCTTTCAGTTATGGAGAAAATAATGGAAAATATAATTCAATTTCAATGAATTAAAAATTTGTTCGAAACTATAGTCTAAGGATTTAGTGATTAGTTTTCGCAGAGTATTAAAAATAGAGACTTTAATTGAAAACATCGACTTATTTAACTCTCCCGCTGTTTGTTCTTAGTCGTGACACTTGCCCAGTGCTGGTATCCTGAACTCTTCCAGTCTTCTTCAACTGTTCCCTGCGCTTCCATTTTGCAAATCGTTGTCTCAACAAATCAGCCAAATATTCGTTCCAATTGTCAGGAAGTAAGACAACAATAAAACCGAATAATAGCAACAAAACTCCCGCTAATTTCATGTCCTCAAACACAGTGTTGTAGACCAATGTATCAATTACTGAAAATATTTCAATGTGAACAGGGTATATAAGGATAACGAAAATCAGGTACTCAATACCTGAAGCGATAGGAATCGCACAAAAGATTCCGAGATTTAGGAAAAGTTCATACGTCCAGACAATTCCCAAATTGCCCATAAGATTTGCAGCCAATAACATGACGGCAGAACCGGTCAGTGAATCCCACGGTATTTGTGACCAAATAATGGTTTCGGCGCCGCATAAGTAGAGTAATAGAATGAAAGGCCACATAAGAAACGCATTCATTAAACCGATTAAAGTGAAGAATAGAGACATTTGTGCGAAACTCGTGTAACCTATCATTCGTTTGAAGAATACCTGAAAAATATTGAATTATTTGACGATTACTTGGAGCCAATGAAAGCCTCACTTTGTAAATGGCAGCTCCGATACCAGCGCCGACAACTATAGTAACGGCAGTGAGAGTTCTGTGCTGAACCCCATCCATATAGACGAGAAGAGCTATTCCGGTGTTGCATATAATCACGGCTACAATCTGTTGGAAACAAATTATCTTTTTATTGATTAATAATTCAAATATAACTCGAATATCAAATATCAATGTCATTCTACGCACACGAATGCCAACAAACTGCTGGTGCAGAACAACCCACGATAACAAATACACGACTGAAACCGAACACGAGAACAGTGCCATCACTACAGTCGTGTCCAATATTCTCAGAGAAAATATGAGCATATAATTGGTTATTATCCAGAGCAGACTGAAGGAACCGCATCGACCAAAAAACTGTAGTAAAGTAAAGCCTTTCTCCACAAATCCCTGAATGCTTTCACTAAAACATTGAGAAGAATTGCAAAATCAATACAAAAGAATCAGTAAATTAAGTAATAAAACGGTCTTTTTTGTGGTCAAACAATATTACTGAACCCGAATCTAATATAATGCTATTTCACGATAGACTCAGTAATAAAATGAATGTTTTGGCAAAACTAGGATTTTAATGAGAATAAGAATATTCCCAACAATAAAAAGAATGAATACTCACACAAACATTTTTTTGATGGAATCATTTTCTTTATTACACAATTGACTTATCGTATAAATGGGTAGAAAAAGTACATTCCATAGGGAGACAAACCAAGTTGCAAAGAACGGGGCGTCGAATATAACATCGTATTCCTCTTCAACAGTATATGTTGTCTGATGAGTGTATAAGATTGAGCCAGCTTAATTATGATTAATTTGAGTTAATAATTCACTTACTTTTGTGTCTTGGTTAGCATTACCGCTTGAATTATAAGTGATATAAAGTGAATGTCTGTCGGGTTTTTCTTTTTTTACTTTTCTGAAACTAAATTTTATCAAATAAAGTGCTCCAATCCATGAAAATGATATGAAAATCATCAAGAATATTCCGCGCAGTATTTTTTTAGTTTTGTTCGAGCATTTTGTTTGACCGGTTTCTAAGGACTCATTGTTTGATTCTTCGCGTGATCCTAATTGAATAAAAGCAAGATTATCTTGTTACCATGGATAATTCTGATGAAATATGTAAAATTAGGATAATTTTCGTAAAGCAAATAAAAATTATCTTGGCAAAAGTTAAAAAAACACATTAAATATTAGAATATAGACGAATAAAAAGTATTCATTACTTCTCAATGAAATCTGCGATTTATTCATATTTAATGAGAACTCCTTTTATGCTTTAGTAGGGATTCACACACATTTGCAATTCATAGTAGTTGTTCTTGCTTATCTTTTCACTTGTTTTGTGTTATCAAATGTTGAATCAAATATAATTTAAATTCATTTAAGAATTTTAATTCAAAACTCATTAAAGTTTAAGTGCTTTAATTCATTTGAAATTTTATTTATCAAAATATTTAAAACAAAATTAAATGAATTTAATTGAAATCTTACCGAATGGTCTGAATTTGGTTGAATTAACAGCACTGATGAGCATTGTTTCCAATCAATTGACTCGGAATCAGATTCAACTAAACATAGAATCTAAACATTTTGATGATTTTCATAAACAAATGATATTTCACTAATTGATCATGCTCATTGAATCTATAGAGATCACATTCTGCAATACATTTTATTGATGTCTTTCAAAACATTGAATTTCAAAAATGATGACTCATTTACTTAATTAAATTTGGTCTCAAATCTACATTCATTTTACTAATAATCAAAATATCTTAAAATCAATGCAAATGTGACTCTATTTTGAATACTAGAGCAGAGATCCACACATTGTTTTCAAACACAGGCTATCCATAGTCTTTGCGCACAGACTCTCTTCATACAGAATCCTAGATTTCGTAGTTTCACGCAATGAAAGCACTGGATTTAAGCACTTATGTGTTTCATGAGAGTATAGTCCAAACCTTCAATGGATTTGAAAATTCTTTAAAATTCCTTCAAATTCATTATAAAATGAAAGACATTATAGACATTATACTCAAGACTATTATATTAATCGATAGAATGATAGAATCACAAGACTGGAAATGCAATTATTTGAAGTAATGATCCATCATATTTTAGTAATTTTGAAGTAAACGCAAAAATCGATACTTTAAAAGTAAATTATAAAGAATGACATGCAATGAACATTTGAAAAATATCTGAGATATTTTTTATTATTATTCCACGAATTTCATATAAGAGCTTTAATTTCATTTAAAAACTCAAAATAGCAGCATGATAATTTGATTCTTATCAAGTCTGAGTTAATGTTTAGAAAAGGTAAAAATCGATAAAAGAATAAAATGTTTGTTCGGAATAATAGCGAAAATATTGTCGACTAATAAAAAATCGAATGTTTGGCTGAAAGTGAAACTAATTTCTATTGTTTTCTGTGTTCATAACTTCAGTCAATAGTCAGTCTTAAACACGATTTTCTCTAATGTTTGGCATTTCAGTTGCTATAGAAATGTGTGTCAAAAGATTTATTGCAGAGAATAAAAAAATTAAGAGAAAAATTGTCGATATTTTTACATTAATTATTAGAAATATCACTTAACTGAGAATAGTTGGAAAGACCAGTGACTGTGACTGAGTTGACAATAAATCTTTGATAAAAATGTTGATTATTTCCAATATTTTGAAACTATTGACAAAAATTCTATTGTTTTTGAAGTTAATTCACCAGAGCTTACAGTTAACTGAATGTCAGTTTTCAGATAACTCTTCTAACCCTTGTGTTCACGGAATATGTTTGACGACTAATGATAGTCAGGATATTGACTATCAGTGCTATTGTCTCAATGGATTTACAGGAATCAATTGCACTAAAAAGTTTGATCAATGCCTTCAACAGAATCCGTGTCTAAACAGTAATATCTTTACTCAAACTTCTTTGAATCAATTCATAAATTATTTTCAGATGCAATTTGTGTCAATCCAGAGGATACTCAGGATGTTCACTGTCTCTGTCCTCCAGGATTTTGCGGTCAGTGCTCGCTATAACTTATTCAATAAATTATGTGTTTTCAAAGATAATTCCTATCAATATTCAGGTAAATACTGTGAATCGGAAATCAATGAATGCTTATCTAACCCATGTCAAAATGGTGTAAGTTCAAATTATTGACCCAATATTTCCATTTAATTTATCAAAAAATCGGAATTTTAATCTTGTAATCAATTTGGAGAATAGGGTCGTTGTACTGATCAACTCAGTGGCTATAAATGTGATTGTGTTAATGGGTAAGAATTAAATTATCCGGACAATCAATGTATCGCTAGAGATATCACAAAAATTATTTTCAGATTTGAAGGAAATAATTGCGAAATTGATGTAAATGTTTGTGAAATTCAAAATTCAACGCAAGTATTTGCAACGACTAGATGTTTGAATGGAGGCACATGTGTCGAAGGCCCAGGAGATAAATACTTCTGCGCTTGTGATCAAGGTATGTTTTCTTCAAAAAAAAAAGATATGCAAAAGAAAAACTTTGCATGCTCTTGTCACAATCTCCGATATTATTACGCAGATAATTATTAAATCAAATAATAAAACTAGAGATATTTCAATTTTAAAAGTTGCAAGTTTCTCTCTAAGAATTAAACTATTACATAAATAAATACCTTTTCAGTGTATTTATATTTTATAGACTATTCTGTCACTGAATGAGAGAATCAAATCACTTGAAAATAATGTATTAATAATTAGATTCTTAATGCAATAATTGACTAATAAATTGTTAGGACATACCGGACAGCGCTGTGAATTCAAGATAAGGGTTTGTAATTCTAACCCATGTTTAAACGGTGGAAGATGCGAACAAAAGGACACAGATTATTACTGTACCTGTAGTTTAGGTAAAAGATTTAATTAATTAATACACATATCCATTGAATCCTAATGTTATTGCATCGATAGATTGGACGGGAAAGCGATGTGAAGTCGGTTTAGTCGAATGCAATACTAATTTGTGTGAAAACGATGCCATTTGTATGCAAACCAATTTCACCAAAACTATTAACGTGACATCAATTGTGACACAAAAAGACCAAATATTGTGTTACTGTTTGCCGGACTTCTTCGGAAGCAAATGTCAGCACAAATATGATGACTGCACTCCTAATCCGTGTCTAAACGATGGCCTTTGCATTGATGGCATCGATAGATATGTTTGTAATTGTAGTGAAGATTATATCGGAACTAACTGTCAGATTGATTGCTCGAATCCACTCAACCAACAAATATGTGTTATGCCGTCCACTGCCACAATTGATATGACAACTTCTTCATATTTGTTGACCACATCTGTTCCAATAATCTCGTCACTTGAGACAAGTATTCAAATTGAATCCTCAGTTCATCCTTCAATTTATTGGTCATCCTTTGATGTCTATTCTTCTGAGACTCCATTCCTTAACATATCCGACATAATTGACTCCACTCTGACCACAACTTTTGCAACTCCTTTACCTCATATAACAGTGAGTCCAACAATTTCTGAGCCTCAACCGAGTCCTTCAAAGGAGCCAAAAATAGATCCAACAACTCCGCCATTTACTGAGGCCCCGAGTCCTGAGACCAAAGTTTTGATTCCGCGATTCAATGGACTTAATTCTTCTCTCATTTATCGATCGAAGAGAAGTAAAGAAGAATTCGTTAGCATTTCATTCAGTTTCAAATCAGATCAAGACATTAATGGTTCAGTACCTGTGCTCTACTCGAAGAGTCGACACAATTACGAACTTCTTGTCTATATTAACGACAATTTTCTCAAACTTTTAATAAGTAAAGGATTAAAACAAATATTATTAATCGAAACTAAGTTTAAAATCACTGCCAAAGTATTCAATAAAATTGAAGCTAAACTCTGGTTTACGACAAGTAATAAACGATTGAATTTTATGCTTAAATTTAATGAAACGGAGAAAACGGAAGGATATCAACAAATTGAAACAAATTCTTACGAATTGTGTTCATTTGAATTATACCATTTTGGAAAAATTCCCACAAATTTTTATAAATTGTTTGACCAAAACGACAGCCATTTGTTCGGCGGTTGTATTAAAAGTGTATTTATTAATAAATACGAATTGTTTTTAAGTGATGCCATCAAAGTTACCGATATTTCTGAATGTTTACCGAATGCCAAAGAGATTTGTGATGAGAAGCCGTGCAGAAATGAAGGCGTTTGTCAGACAGATGGTCAGCGCTGGCAATGTCACTGCCCCGATGGCTATACCAGTGAGCTTTGCGAAACTGCCTATTGTAGTGAAAACCTGTGCCATAACGATGGTGTTTGTCTTCTACCCGATGATCGCAACTATTTGTGTGTGTGTCCCTACGGATGGGGAGGAACTAATTGTGAAGAGAGTAAATATGATCTATATTTGTATTTTTCAAATTACATTTCATAATGTTTTAGAAACGGAGCAAATGTTTGCGTCATTTAATTTGGATCCAAACAAAGAGTCGTACATTAAATACAATCTGAAGAATCTGACCAATCATTTGGAGATCAAATTCCGATTCGCGACACAAAACATGAATCAAAGCAAAGCACTAATACTTTTCATGAGTAATAAAACTCAAACCAAGAATCAGAGTATAATAGACTTCTTGAGTATATCTCTGGATTTGGGAGTCCTGTTCTTCACAATAAATTTAGGACACGGTATGTCAAACACAGTCTCATATCTAAATTATATTTATCTGTATGATTGAATGTCAAGGGAAAAATACAGGTCTTATACCCAGTAAACTCATAGAAAATCCAATTTTTATGAGCAAATAAAGTGAACTCTCAGTATATAATAACGAGTCAATAGTATTGAGTTAACAGGGTCGTTTTAAGTTCAATATTAAATAACTTAAGTTGAATGTGTGAGTTATCAAGACTTATTTTGAATGAAGCAGCATAATTTTGATTGATAGGTGAAAAAACTTTGAGAGCACCGGTTGGCGATCAAATGACAGAACAGTTGGTATTCTTCGGACATCACAATCAGTTTGTATGGCTGGTAGTCGTACCCGAAGATCATCAACAAATAAAACCGATTGTCAGCAAAACTCCACTTTCCTTCAAAGCCCTGAATGTATGGCCTGTCCTATATGTTGGAGGACACGAGTCATATGCTTCACATCGTTTCCTCAAATCATTGAAGGGTTTTAAAGGTATTCACGAATATTCTGAAGACATTTTAGAGTAAATGTTTATTAATTTATTTGAAAAAAGGCTGCATTTATGACATTGAAATCAGAACTAAACTCGAGATAGACTTTGAAATGCTTTCCAATCAATCCATTAATAAATCGGTTAATATCGGTGTCTGTCAGTTATTGGATGAGTGCTCTCGAAGTCAACTCTGAGCTGTTTTAAAGCAATCATGACTTGGATTATACTCCTTCTCATAATACAATCTTTGATCTATTTAAAGCTCAATTTTTCTCTTTTAAACTACCAAGGTCAACCTTTTTTTGATCCTATATTATAAAATAAGTGTTAATAAAAATGTTGAATTCGAACAATTTTAGTGTGAGTTTAATTTAACATGATACAAATCAGCATCTTGATAATAAACATAAACTTTGTTTATTAATATTGCAATTATTTTAATGTCACTTGATCAGATTTTAATGTTAGATAACTCCCGAAAAATTCAAATTCAAAGCATTTTTCGGAGAAATGTAATTAAATAACGTTTGAATTGACATTAAAGGCAATAAAATGAAGAATATATTAGAAGTAAAACCTATTAAACTAATAGAAATGCAATTGAATTAAACATAAAGAAAAAGATATCATTTGATATAATTTAATAAAAGTGATAACTATTGAGAATAAAAAGGAGAAATGAACTTTTTTAGAGCTTTTATTATTCAGTATAATGAAAGCAATTCGAGTAAAACTTAATAACAGTTTTAGTGTTATTTCGGAAAAAGTGTTTCACAAAAAACAATTTTAAGTCATTTTTATCTTTGAATTACTTTTAATGGAAAGGATCGAAAAATGATCAAAATTTTATGTAACTATAGTTTTATTACTGAATTAGGATTCAAATGAATTAAGTCTGAAATGTTGTCAATAATGAGATCAGAATATAGGAGTAATAAACAATCTAGATGAATAATTGATATAATAATTGCATAGAAATAAATGGAATTCTTAAGAAATTTTGGAAGAATTGGTCGAAAACTAAACCAAAGTCTGAAAAATTGTTTTTTAATATTTTCAAAAAAAAATCTAAATAAAAAAATTGGTACTCATTTGAGTCATTTTACTCTTCCGCTGCTTGTCCTCAGTCTTGAGAGGTGTCCAGTGCTGGTGTCCTGAACCCTTCCATTCTTCTTTAACTGTTCCCTGCGCTTCCATTTAGCCAATCGGTGTCTCAACAAATCGGCCAAAAACTCGTTCCAATTGTCGGGAAGTAAGACAATAATAAATCCGATTAATATTAGCAAAACTCCGCCTAATTTCATGTCTTGAAAGACAGACTCGTAAACCAATCGGTCGACGACTAAAACATTTTAAATAATTTTTGGTATTCATTAAAATAGACAAAAATCAGACAAATTAGTGAACTCACGGCTGCAAAAAGGAACGGCGAAAAACAAGCCCAGGGTTAGAAAGATTTCATACGTCCAAACAATACCAAAATTGCCACAAATATTGGCCGTAAGACTGAGTATCGCCGAAAATGTGAGTGTAGTCCACGGTATTTGTGACCAAATAATGGTTTCGGCGCCGCATAAGTAGAGTAATAGAATGAAAGGCCACATAAGAAACGCATTCATTAAACCGATTAAAGTGAAGAATAGAGACATTTGTGCGAAACTCGTGTAACCTATCATTCGTTTGAAGAATACCTGAAAATCGATTGAAAAATCGTTTAAATTAGTGTTAAAATATTTGGAATCATTTGATTCCTGACCCTAAATATAGCCGATCCTATAGAAGATCCGAAAGCAATCATAACTGCGCCCAGAGTTCGGTGATGTTGGACGCCATTCATATAAACAAGAAAGAAGATTCCGGTGTCGCATATTATCACAGCTACGATCTGTTGGAAACAATCTCTTATTTCACTGATACTAAGATCACTAGAAACGAATAAAATTTTACACGAATGCCAACAAACTGCTGGTGAAGAATAACCCACGAAAGCAAATATACAATGGAAACCGAAACCGAGAATACAGCCATCACTACAGTCGAGTCCAGAATTCTCAACGAAAATATAAGCATATAATTGGTTATCATCCACAGGACACAGAAGAAACCACAGCGAGTGAAGAACTGAAGTAATGTAAAGCCTTTTTCGACAAATCCCTGAATGCTTTCACTATTGAAAGATATTTCAATCAATGATAATATTGATTAAAATTGAATCAATGCTCACATAAACATCTTTTTCGTTGAATCGTGTTCTTTATTACAACAAAACAGTTGACTTATTGTATAAATCGGTAGAAAAAGTATATTCCAAAGCGAGCAGTACCAGGTGGCAAAGAAGGGGGCGTCAAATATGAACTCGAATTCCTCTTCAACTGTATAAGGCTTTAAATATAAGAATATATCACTTAATCTTATAATCATTATTCATCAAAATTACTGATCAAATGATAAGTTAATTGAATTACTTGTTGAGAAATTTGTTGCGTTTCAGTATTTTCTGTGGTGAATGACTCGGAGTCATTTGTGAATGCCTTTAATGCAAATAAAGTCTTTTCACTTTGGAAACTGATTTTCATGAGATATAGTGATCCGACCCATGAAAACGATATCAAAAGCATCAAAACTATTCCACGAAAAATCTTTGAGGTTTTGTTCGCACATTTCTCTTCATTCTCGGCGTTTTCAGTGTCCGACTGGTCGTGAATTCCCAACGGATCACCTAATAAGCAAACAAGAATTGTTTATTCAATTTTAAATATTGCATTGTCCAAGGTCATATCAAGTTTTGCAAAAAAGGACACTGTTTCTTACAGTCAATCTTATAGAGTTCTGTAAGACTCGGGAATATTTGTCCGCTTGTGCTCAACATTTTGTCCATTTTCACATTTATGGCAATATTTGGTCGGAATTTACAATTAATTTAACGAAATGTATGAGAAAATCAACGAATTTAAGTTAAATATATATCTCAGATCAAGAAATATCATCTAATCTTGGCACAATTAAGTTACAGACGGATTATCATTATTTGGTTAATTATCGAATCTTCTTATCAATTATTCATCGAAATATTTGGCGTTTAATAAATCTAATGAATGTCTAAATTGTATTTCGAGAGTATATTCGTATAATTTGGACGAAATATTAATTTATTGATTTTAAATGATTAAAAATATGTGAGAATTAAATATTATTTTTATGAATAATGAACAGAATAATAGGGAAGCGGAAAGAAAACAGAATCGGTTAACACATAAATAACGTCTTGTCTAAAACAGAATATTCTTATAGGTTTTATTAGTTATAAACTGTTTAATGCTTAGAATCTTTCAAAAATTTGAAGAAACATTGTTTAGAGCCATAAATTTTCACAAATAAATTGAGTAAAAACTCTCTTTAGAAATGAATGGCAATTCAATTAATACATTGGAAGTAAAACTCACAATACTTTCGATGCGCTCAACAATTCATTACTAAATAAATAAAAACATTTCCCGAATGTATTGTAAATCAAATACAGTTAAAATACAAATCAACCTAAATTTCAATTAAACATAGTCAGAGAGAGAGAGAGAGAGAGAGAGAGAGAGAGAGAGAGAGAGAGAGAGAGAGAGAGAGATTTGTGTTATTCAAAACTGATTCTCTAATCAATTTAGCCTTTCATTGATTGGATTAGTTGTTCAATACATTAATACATTAAACAAAAATAGGCTAAAAATTTGATAACTATATAAATATTTTATAAATCGTTGAGAAAGAATTGGAATGAATTGAACGCATTGACGAATAAATATCTTTTTCTAATAGATGACTTTAATGCTAGTATTCGATACAATGATCCAAAATCTGATTCAACGGCCAAACAATCCATTTATTGAACCACTGATTGAATAAATGAAATTGATTTTCATTCCATTCGTTTGAAATGGGACTGAATTCCAGGCGAGTGCAAAGTTGGGACAGACATAAATATGTCAACACAACAAGACTTGTGTGAATGATCCTCAAACAGTTATGCATAGGATTGTCATTCATTTCAATATTCAATCATAACTTCGATTATGAATCTGCATATCTTTAAATTAATCTAAACACAAAGAGCTTGATTATTCGGAGGAAGCGGTTAGGGTTTATATAAAAAGGTGGATTAGGTGAACATACAAACAATGTATATCCTAAACTTTGAAAAATAAGATCAAAATAGACCATAATCAGTTCATTTTGAAATCTCATAGGATCTAAACAAAGCTTATAGGCTTTACGTCTAATACTCCCAAAACATTAATTTTGTTAAATTTCCAAAGCATTCGGGTTTGGAGTCATTAATGAATGTAATCTAAAATCTATTCGAAAGTAACGACAATATTGTAAAACATTAAACTTTTAGCAAATTGATTGTCAACCGAATCAAAGGAGTTATTAATAAATACTTTCTTAATGTTTTAATTTCTCGATTATGAAACTACCTCTCATACCGTCTGAATTATGCATTTAGAATGATGTTGTTCATTTAACAGTTCTGGTCACGCATTTCATATGATTTTTCAAATATTTCCAAAAACTAACCCAATATTATATATACGATATTAATATATCTTTACATAAATCAGATCTGATATAAATATATTCTTCGGTGAAGACAAACAGATGATGTTTTTGTAAATATCTCTAATTGACTCATATTTGCAAAACATATTTGTTTTATTTTTTTCATTCGTTTAAAAAAGGTTTTAAAAAATTGTGTCATAACACGCTCTCTCTCTCTCTCTCTCTCTCTCTCTCTCTCTCTCTCTCTCTCTCTCTCTCTCTCTCTCTCTCTCTTCTAAGAAGTATTGGTTTTTAATTAATAACATCTCAATCATAATGTGAATAATATTCATTTGTTATTAATGCAGAAATTATCATGAATTTAGTTGAGGTTTGCCTTCACTTGTGTTTGGCTTAGATTTTGATTGCAATCAAAGATATCAATCAATTTAAATGTCAATCATTGACATAAATATCATCTCTTCTCAAATAAATTAGTGAAGAACTGTATTAATATTGATATTATTTTTAGATCTAAAAAGAGATTTAAAAGATTTGTTATACAAAAGATAATCGATTTGTCTGTCTTTGAGCTCAACACCAAAATATGTGAGAACTCGAACTTAACTAATATCACAATTGGTTTGAAGCTATTATTAATAAAATTAAGTAAAGCTATTCAATGAACGAAAGGCTATGAATTGCTTTTGTTGTATTGCCTTTTGATAAGAAACACATAAAAGCTTCTCTTTATAAGAGAGGATTCGCCACTTTTGTGCAGTCAAGTGCTTCAAACGATTTGCTACAAAAATATAGAAACATATTCTGACATAACTTTGGTCTTAAATGAAAGCAAAACTCAAGAAAAAAAGCAAAATATGTGTCAAAATATTCAGTCAATTAAAAAACCAATTCCGCACTTATTTTGAATAATCTCTAAAACTTGTAATTAAAAAGACTTTTTAAAAAAATAGAAAAATTTGCAGTTATTTTTCAGAAAATGAATTTGATCGCTCATTTATTATCAAGATAATAATACAGG
>JAQFXL010000178.1:0-28362 GCA_034693445.1 Edwardzetes edwardsi | reverse complement strand
AATATATTAGAGTTGATTGATCTTCAAGAAAAGCTATCTTGTTTATAAATTTTGCCCATGAGATTGTATTTTCTTGATAATTACAAGTGAATTTGTTTTTCAAACGTTTAAAGTTTATCTTCTATTTGGTAAAAAATAAACAAGCTATGTTTGGAAAAGAGTTTTTGTATGCGCTTTGATTTTACAACATTCTTCAGAATCACATACCAAGTGTACAAAGTTAACAGTGTAACTTTTTCAATTTAATGCTCAATGAAGTTATAAGAAAGAAATTCAATTTAAAAACTTTGAAACCACTATAGAAATAGATATTTGCAGTCAATTTCATGTGTGACTTATTTCAGGGGACTTTCACTTATGTTGCCTTGAGCAATGAAGGAAAAAATTATTCTTGAACTTCTGAAAACTCAATGAACTAGAGATGAAAAAATTCGAGTTATTTACACGTTTTGTAAAAATTAATATAAATTCAAAATATAAATATTTGATTTGAAAATTTGAAGACATTTTTTGGCAAATCATTAGAAGTTTGGACTGAATTTTACGCTTTTTTGCTTAAGTGAACAATTTGTGGATAATTTTAATATTAAATTCAATTTTGTTATTATTCTTGGAAATTATTTTTCTTCTGATTTAATTCAAAAGTTTTCATCGAAAACATTTTAGTGAAGCATAAAATTTAAGGTCTAAGCAAATCGTTTGCCATTAAAATATAGACCCATATGTCAGACCTGAGCTCAGATGTGTTTTAAAAACTCAAATTTCAAGGAGAGGTCTGTACCCGTCCTCAAAAAGATTTGATTTTGAATAAAATATTTTTTTTGTAAATTTTATGAAAAAGCAATTAAAAGTCGAAAATTAATTTTGCGATAAAAATAATTTAATGAAATGTCTTTAAGTTTATGTCTTTCCAGTGATAAGACTCTAATCTAAGCTCTTCTTTGAATAGTGAGGCCCTGAAGAGAGTCCTAACACTAATTGTCAGCAGATTTCTTATTAGCCCTACTCTTTCTCAAAGGGTGGTTGTTATGGTCAATGGTTATGGTCTTTTTCACAAGTGAGAGCACATCCTGTGTCGCATCACTTTGTTGCGGGAAGGATGTCAGGAGACAGACGACCAGAGCCTAATACCAGTGCGAGTCTAAAAATATTTTTGCTGTCATTCTCTCTGTTATCTCATTTCAAAGCATTTCTGATAAAAATAGTCACAAAAAGCAATGATTTTTCAGAGTTTTAGTGTCTTTCAGAAAATTGGGATAAAATAGCAAAAAATATTTTTGAAACGTTTGAAACAAAAACCAATTCAAAAGATTCTATGAAATACTAAAAGAATGAGAGATAAAAATGTCATAAAATTCAAAATTATTTCTACATTTATGTGAAAAATTGATTTTTCAATAGAAAAATGTGGGACTCCTTGAACATTGATCCGAATCAATTAAGTTTGGCTCACAATATGTTTGAAAATTCACTATCATTTTAAAGTCCACTGTTTTCATAGATTAAATAAAATTTTATCGCTTCAAATAACAGTAAATAATTGATGAAACGAAAGGTTCTTTCATTCGATGTTTGATTTGATAACAATTTAAGTGCCATTCAAATCAAGATTTATTACCCAGGATTCACAAAAAATTCAATTTTATGCCATTTAATGAAAAATTACTCTTCAAGTAATCAAAGAAAAAATTGGCAAAAAGGATGAAACATTTGATTAGGTTTTTTGGTTGACTCTAATTATTATTGATTACTATCAGAACTTTTATCAGTCAAACAAAACATTCAAACAATTTATAGATTAACTTATTTAGCAATTAATTACTTCGCGACATATCTATCAAATTTAATTCAATTGAATGCTTCAAAAACATAATTTAAACTTTTCTAAAGTCGAGTGTCTTTTATTCACATTTGAGAAAACATGAGATAAATAGTCTCGTCGTTCAATCAAACTATCATTTTATACAATTATCAAATGTTTTGCTCAAATTTAAATTGAATCAACATTTCTATTATTGACTATAATTGGCGTTATTATCGAAATTCTTTCCGAAAAGCTTTTTGTATTTGAAATGAAATAACTTTTACAATGTTTCCAAAGAAATGTTAAATAATTGCTATTATTTGGTTCAACACTAAATGTTGAATCACTTTAGGAATGGGCTGAGGAATAGCTATTCCTATCTAATTTAGAAATACTCAAAACATTTGTTTTCTTCAGTCAGTGTCAATGGAATTGTTGTTTATTTGTATTTCAATTGATTAGTGACTCATTTGACTCATTTGCGGAATTTTAGATTTCTCTCAACGCAATTGCATAACAGTTTGCACGTCAACCAAAAAGTAAAGCCAATTAAATTGTCTTGGTTACAGAGTCTGAGTCAGTAAGATAATAGTGATTCACCAAGATTCTCGGAAATAGAAGCCAAGATTCAGTTAATGAAAACATCTTTAAAACTTTCTTCAAATTTATTAGTTTTTCATTTTTACGGATAATTAATAAAAAAGTTTATGTTTTTTGTTATGATTTGTATTCAGTAATAATTTCAAAAGCAGAGCACAGAATAAGTGATACACGAGTTGATGATACAGTACAGTATGATTGATACTAACCAACTTTTGCCTCTGTCCTTATGCTGTGAGACGGAGAAACCGAAGTGAGTGCCGGAAGGGCCGCGTTGTACGAGCGATGTAACGGTGTCTAAGTTAAAGCCGGCGCACAGTCCGAAAAATAATACACTAAATATTAAATAAATTATTACACTATTTATTAGTAGAAACTTTACACAATTCACTCTTGCACAAACATATTTAAAAGACGGTTGACTTTTGTTTTCCGTTATAATCCTTTTGTCTGTCATTGCATTCAAAGTCATTATATTTTAGCGATGAGTAGAAAAAGTGAAGAAACCCTTTTCTTCCGAAACAAAATTCTTGGTATTATTATTATTATTACAATAATTAGTATCCAATATATTGCTATCAAAGTTGTAAAACATATATAAAGCGGCAAAATATTGAGTGTCTTATATTGAGATCATTTTGAAATTCGCGTTGTGTTTAAGATCTGGTAGTAGTCAGGAATCACAGACGAGAAGGAGAGTAGTCTTAAAACGTTAATCGTTTAGTTCGTTGAATATTGAGTTCATTTGGGATCCGAAGCTATTCATTGCCAAAAATGGGATGCATTGCGTTTTGCATTTGCGCTCATACTTTCGGGACTACTCTACCAGCACTTGGAGAGGAACTACACACACACTCACACACTGCAATCGGCACATGCATTGCTACGGGATGCACCACCATAACCATAAGACAAACAAATAGGACGAACACATATGCGAATCGCTTTCAAAAGCATTCAAACACATGGCAGGAGTGCTGAGGAAACTCAGAGTTGGAACGACTGCCAGACTCTATGCCAACAAATCTAAAGTTTATTATAATCACTATAACTGTATATTAACTTTTGGGATAAACAATCAGTCTTTTTCTTAGAAGGACGTCATCTCTTGGGTTGTAATAAGATCTCGACATCTCTTCCTCTCCACCACTGTTTGTGAACAAAACATAACACTCTCTTAATGCTAACCAAAAGCTTTTGAGGAGATCTTAGCACCGAAGGAGAGACTCAATCAGAGTGAGAGAGAGAGACCCAAACAACTGGAAGGCCTCACAAAACTAAACTTTTATATTATGTTATTCTTTCTGTGAGACTCTCTTTTCTCTCTTAGTTTTCATTTCGATTCTTGTCTTACAGTTTATCCTCAAATGAATGCATTGCTCGCAAACATACATAAAAAACCAATACCTAGTTATACCGAAGGTATTAAACATCTATTACCTGTGTGATAGGAAAGGAGAGAGAGAGAGAGAGAGAGAGAGGGAGAGAGGGAGGGAGAGAGAGAGAGAGAGAGAGAGAGAGGGAGAGAGGGTGGGAGAGAGAGAGAGAGAGAGAGAGAGAGAGAGTTTTGAACGAAATGCACGACTACTTGGTTTAAGAACTGCACGAATATTATTTTGAATCCATATTTTTCCATATTATGTGTATTGTAAATATTGCGGCACAGGTCTAAACTTGTTGAACAAGTGGTGCACCTGCTCTTTTTGTCCATATTAATTAACTGTTTGAGTCACTATTACCAGCATCAAGGGCAACTAATTGAAAGTTTTTTGACCTGAATATCTTGATTAAACAACCAAATTTCACCAGGAAATGTTCGAGCCTTATTTTATTTACAAAACTGCAACTTGTTGATCACACATCTAGCAAGGAAAGATTACAAGTATATTTACTTGACAAACTTGTCCTACTCCTTGGCTATCACAGTTTGGAATTCAGTGAATTCTTATCCTGCAATCCATTCACAGGTTTTTATTCATTTTTGTTCGTAAAATATTTCAATAATAATATAAGAGTTGACTTCAAATGATATAATGATTTAATGTTTTATTCAAATAAAGCCTTATTTTAATGTAAAAGTGTTTATAAAATAAAAGCTACGAAAACACAAATTATTATTCAAATTCAATACATTAATGAATATAATGTTTGAATTGAAAAATATTTTTGGGTATAAATCTCTAAATAATAGTTTAAATATAAATAAATAAATTAATAACTTGTTATAAAAAATGTAAAATTTGTCGAACAGTTGCGAAAAGTGTTATAAAAATTCCAATTTAGTTATTGTCAATAATTCACTGAATATTGTGATCGCTTTCAACTTTAATACAATTGTATTTGTGTTCACACTTTCCCGGGTTGTCTTTGCCATAAATCGCAGCCAATTTCAGTTTGATTTTGAAACTATCGGTTATGTATTCATTCGCCAAAATGTGTCCTAAAATTCTGTTAATATAGATATGAGACAAAAAAAATAATGAAAATATTTGAATAGAAATCAACATAAATATAAGTGGGAATGGGTTTGGGTTTGCGGCACAACTGTCGCAAAGTTTTGAGTATTTATTTTCATTTAAATGACAAATAAGTGATTCAAAATAGATTTCGAGTGTATTCGAGCCTTCATTCAGAGAATGAAATGCAAATCTGATTTTTGTGTCAAATGTCTAAATTATTTAGTTTGCATACATGGAAGTGACGGCGCGGTCCAACTCTGGCGCTTCAAAGTTGTTCGGATCGCTGAACTCGCAGGAGAGCCGTTCGATGCAGTGGTCCTCATCTGCCAGCATACCATCGCATTGAAGATAATTAGCGATGGCTCTGGTGGTGGCCCTCTCATCAAAATGCACTTTACGAAGATATTCCACTACAACCTAATTTGATTAGTAAATTGTGTGAAGAGTTGTCAGAATCGCTATTAAATAAAATGTGTGCCAAAAGTTTGTCAAAACTCAGAATCAAATGCACTGAAGAATGAAAACCCAAATTTATTGCATAAACATATAAATTATATTCCAGTTAAGTCTGGAAATGCATTAAAAATGAATTTTTCGCTCAACCCTTATAGGCATTTATATAATATTCTGTGTGAATGATATTTTTCTCTACAACAGCAAAATGCAAAGTAAATATTGCTTTTCAGTAGTCTGTCCCTATGTAATAACTCTTATGCTGAGCTATATGTTGTATAAGCACATCATAAATAGAAGAGTGCATTAAATATTTGTTAATACCTGCGCTTCTTTATATTTAGGATCATTTAATCGATCGGAATCGAGCCATTCGTTTGTTGCGAACGGACTGCTTGTCGGTGACGACGACTTTGGAGTGGATTTTGTGTCAAATGAACCGTCATTTAGTAGTTTTTGGTCCAACGAATTCATATTAGTGTCACTCATCATCACCTGAAGCGAGTTCTCCGAAGGCGAGACAACAGCACCTCTTTTCCTCCGTTTTCCGGCCGCCACTGTCGCTGTGATCGGTATAATCATTGGTGTAAATAAATACGAGAGCATTGGTGCCAATATTAATGGCAGAGTTGCCAACAGAAGACCTCCCGGTCCCAGACCTCCTATAGAACAGAATAGACAAACAGAATATCAATCAGTCATTTGCGTCAAAACTAATCCAATAAAAACAAAACTATAAATAATAATAAGTTATAGATATTTGGCGTTAGTTTAAATCTAGTTTTGTTTGCATACCTGTGCCCTTCAGCTTATTATTTCCATAGCCGTAGGTGCTAGCATAAGGGTTGGAGGCGGAAGCGTGTGGGTCACCATATGGGTCCATTGGTGAAAATGGAGGCATAGGATGTCTGACCCCATCGACACTAGAACCGGCAGGTGTGAGAGGACCGTCCAATGGTTCTCCTGGTCGCGGACCGTAGAAATACTGTCCACGAAATTCGATTATTTCCGGTCTTTGCATATATCCATAAACAGCACTCTCTGTTTGCTTGTCGCCAAAATCGGGATTTCTTCTAACTGTGAAAAATTACCATGATGTTATAAACCATATATTATATGAGAGGAGAAAAATTGTTTAGAGTTTGAGCTCTGGTATGGATTTCTTATTGAGCAGAGTATTACACGATATAAAGATTTATGGCATAAGTATTGACTGAATCTAAACATCAATTCTCGAGAGTTTTTCCGCTGACTATTAGTCTCGAGTTATTGTCTGAAAAAAAAGTCAACGATTAATGACTTACTGGGGCCGCCCTGGCGTTTGCGATAGCCGTTTGTTGGTGGTCTCAACGGTTTGTTTTTGGTCTTTGTTATGGAATAGGCAGCAACAGGTACAAACATTGAACCACCAGGCTTGGTTTTGCGCCTTACATAATGGGGATGACCTTTAGGTACCGGACGGATCTCATCCGGATTTATAGGTTTGAAACGTCTGAAGCGATTATGATTCGGATCTTCTTCTTCATAATTGTCGTAGTCTTCACTGGGTTGGTATATGTCAGGTCCAGAGGAACGAATAGACTCGTTGGCGAACATATCACTCATTTCTCCGACAATCACCCCTTTTTTCTTTCCATGTTTATCCGTCTGATGTTTGCATTCGGCTAATGTCGAGCAGTAGTAAACATTCAGCAAAATTGAAATCAAGACTACGAGTAATGTCTTCAACACAACTACTAATCCAAAAGAAAAACTACTATTGATTTGTTTGGCGTTTAGTCCGAAACCCATTTGAGAAGAGTTTCAATATTGAAATCGAGACGAAAATAAAAAGAAAAAAATCTGAATTCTTTGCAAATGTTTGCCATATATTATATTATATCATATTATAAGCAAAACATATCCACTGATAACCAAACATAAGATTTGCTGAAAATGAGAAAAGTTTTTGTTAAATAATTTTCTGACAACAGATTATCAAAGAGTTGAAACTTTTTTGGCCAATAATTCAATTGCAATGAAAGGCCGGAATAGATGCCATCCGTACGACTCTGTTCTTAGTCTTTGTAATTTGATTTTTCCATGCATAAAATTCAAGAAAAGGTGATCTATTCTTCGCCAGTGATCGCCACACATCGATAACCCCATTATTCTGGTCTATGATAGTTGACTATAGCTGAAAATGACTACCAGTGCTAATCATTATTATATCAGTTGTAGTGCTCCACCCAACCTCATGTCTGACCCGATATATCATAGAGAAGTTCATCTGTGAATTTGGCAAAACATCATTTTTCACGAATATATTCCATTATTATTGAAATGTTTGGTCACTTGTATTCAGTTATTGTCAGATTAGTTCCGCTCAGCTCTCGTTTTAATACAACTTGTAACTTACACTCCTATGCACTTTCATGGCATGACCTTTTCCGAGCTGAGCGCACACTATATTCAAATTAAGACCAAGACAATAATTTAAATTACGATAATTAATTCTAAAGTGATAGTCATTCAGCTTTATATGTTAGTCATTATCCTTTGCTGTCCTTTGAGTCGAGTGCTGTGTTTGAGATGAGGTCGGAATCTATTTATAGCAAAATTAATAAAACTTCGGTGAAGACTAAGTAAACACAATTGGGTTGAGTTTTACTGATTAACGTTAAACTTGTGATTATTAATGAATAGGTTTTGCTTTTGTTTAATAAATATTCGATAGTTTTGCCATCAATTATAGCTGCAATAAATATCCCACTATGTCTATCCCACTATGTATTCCCCCAATATTTTAATGATTTATATTCAATTTAATCTAAAACATTTACACTCCAGTTGCTATAAATAAGCTCTTAATTGATCTTGAATGTCAAATAAGTTTGAACTTGGTCGCTAAGTCATCTATGAAACTGAAATTTGTGAAAATATTTGATGAAATTTTATGATTCGGCAAATAATAAACTACTGGAGAAAAAAGCACTCGATTTTAATAGAGATGTGCCGTTCAATGACAACGAACAACACATTTTTGAACATAAATTTTCAATTACTCGTTAAAATAAAATATGTTTAGTTCAGCGAAATTAAAGGGATTTTGACGTTAAGCTCTCATAATAACAGTAATCAACGCTTTAATGTCTAAAAACCAAGTTTTCAATCCATTCAGACATACATTCAGTCATTCATTGATTCGATGAACACATCTTTTATTCGTTTATTTATTTTTAATCAAATGGTTTGCAAAAATATTTTGTGTTTTTTTTCTCAAAGAAAGACAATAATTATTATCAAAACTAGATTTTCAACAAAAGAATGCTTCGAATCGAAAATAATTGGATTTTGAATTCAGAAAAATCATTATTTTTACTCAGAATTGAAATATAAATTAGAATGATTTGAAAAAATTAATCATATGGGTCATTCTGTATGAATGAGCAAGCTCAAACAGAATTAAATAATGCTTATAATGTGATAGTTGCATTTAATTGATGATCAGGAACTCTAAGAAGTTACACTCACTATTTTGAGCAAGCATTCAAATAATGACACCCTTGGTGATCGTTAAGAAAATTCTCGCAAATAATGACATTGAATTCAATTAATAGATGAGTTTTGTTGCGGAACTAAATTGAAAATGAATTGAATTTATATCAAAAGTTTCAGACTTTTCATTAGTTTTGAGACAAATGTTATTCATTGGCTTTTCGTTGATTTGAAACTCAATTTAAACTAAAAGTTTTAATTAGATTTCAATGTCTCTCAAAATTGACTTCACTCTCAACTAAACGAATGTCAATATAAACATTGAAATGAAAATCCATTTAATCAACAAATTATTGATCGATTGCACGGCTTTTATAACAGAATATAACAGAGTTTGGTTCTGTTTTGAAGCACCTTTCAAAACATTATTAATGGGATTTTTATTTTATTTGGTTACCCAGATGAGAACACCAGATTATTCAACCAGGCGCACATTCATCAAGTTAAAGTATTCAATCCTTGATCAAATAAGTGGAAAATAATGACAATATATTCAAATATAGTCCTTGGTATCGAATTACTCTTCATTATTTATTTGGAAAAGTATTACACCCTGATCATAAGCTATATTATTGATTATTATTTAATATCATGTTATTTATATTCATTTATTCAAATTCTGCGATGAATTAATATCAGTTCTCGGAAAACTGCCATGCTAAAAATAATGCTCAAAGATCCCTATCAGACATATTGATCGCAAAGTATCCTTGTACAATTTTCTGACCATCTCCTATACATCTCTGATTATAATTTATTTGACTGAAAATTAAGAGAATTAATATTATTATTGTTTTGAACTAAAATGAGTTTTTAAGCCATCATTTAAGCCGACATTTATTTAATGGTTTTATTTTGATGTAAATACGGATAAATCTTTTGATTACTTAATGATATTTACTGTTTCGCCGACTAATCCCATCTCCAATCCAGTCATCAATTTTTTAAAACTAACAAGCTTATAGATTTTTCTCCGATTTTTGTTTTTATAAGTCATAATTAATTATTGGAATTTAGCTTAAATATACAAGCTTGAATAATGTAAATATTCTGAGAGTTCCAAGAATAAATTGCTTTAATATTTTCTAGAAAAGTCTAGTCTAGGATTTTATATTCCAATAACCTTGGTTAATTAATGTATTAAGCTTTTAAAACTCAACGGATACTTATTTAAAAATGAAAGACTAGGATCCAAAAGCTCAGGAAATGTTTGTTCAGTAATTAGATGCAGTGACTGATGAAAATAGAGTGCAGGTGCCAGAAATATGTCCGATATACCGGTGCCAAGTGTTACACAACTGTCACTTGTTTTTGAAGCCTTAATACTTTAAATGAATGAACGCGGGGCTAATTTTAGACAAAAAAGCCGAACAGAAAAAACATCAGAAACTGTGAATAACAACAACAAAATCAGAAACCGTATAACTACTGACCCCTTGGTTTCCTCCTTAACTATAATTATACCATTAGTTAGAGATTAGATTAACGAAGAAAACAATCAAAAACACAAACTCTGAAACACATACGTAATCTGAATACGGGTCTAATTATTGAGAATCCTATTAGGGAAATAAAGGGGTTGACACCCATAAATCTGGCGTCTTTTAAATCATTATCAAAGATCTAGGTTGAAAAATTGATGAATGACTGTTTCAATGCCAAATCCAATAAAAAACTAAGTAAATCCTCAAAGGATTAGAATTCAACGAAGAATTTACTCCAAACTTATTTTTGCCGACGTCTGGGTTTCAAATATTTATTTGGAGATTCCTTAAACCAGTTCGTTTGCATTTGTCATTTCAATCAAAATGGTAAGAGAGTGATTAGAATTAGCTAGTCCTTTCAAGTGCAGATTTACTGAAGTAACCGTAAGTGCACTAACATTAATGAAGACCTACGAAAAAAATACTTTACTTTAAGACTTTTTCAAAGATTATTGTCTCGAAGAGTCTAACCATTGAAGATATTGGCCGATAATGTGCTCTCGTTTTTCTCACTCCGTTCTCTCCTTTCTCTCATCAAACTAAAAGCCAGTCCTCTTTCTCTCTTAACATAACACAAAAGGGAAATGCATTAGCATTATATGCAATCAATCAAAATAATAATAACGGAAACTCTGCTCTAATATTAATCTTCTCCGCAATGTTTTGATTTGAAAATAACTTAAAATTAAATTCAACGCAAATAACTATTTTAATGGAAAGGATGAACCAACAACTCAATACAAACTTGGGTCACAATTCAGATTATTGGGTACCAAGTTGAGTTTGATTCTCTATTAAATTTGCTATTATTTAAACTATAGAGTAAGGAGGGGCGCCCAAGTAAGCCAAATCCGAAGTTGAGAAATTGGGAACCGAAAGACATAAAATGTGTCCTTCAAATGTATATAATGTTACCAAGCATTTAGTCTGATTTAAATTAGCAAGAAACATTTTTTTAATTATAATCGAATTTGCCCTTATTATTTTACAGTTTAAGCAAAATGTGATTCAACGTCAATATATTGGTACCATTATATACATTAAAAGCGTATGTTTACGTATCAAAAAGTTCATTTTTGAAAAAATCAATTTTTCTTAATAACTAAAAATAACACTTTTATTGTTTCTTGATAGTTTATTATTATTATTACAGCCTATTTAAAAAGCAAAAATATTTCAAAAATTCAATTAAGATCATTCAATTTGAATTAAAAAAAATTCTCTTGCAAGTTTTGCCATGACAACGTTAGTTTTTTTTGAGCCGTTCTTTTAATCTTGATATATTAATAAATTGTGGTAAAAAAGATCCCATAATTTTATATCTTACGGTTCTCGAGTTCTCAACTTCGGATTTGATTTACTTTGGCGCCCCCTCCCCACTATATAGTTGGGGGTAGATCTGCCTTAAAAGGTTTAAATGATAGCAAATTTAATAGAAAATCAAACTCAACTTGGTACTCAATAATCTGGATTGTGATCAAAGATTGTATTGAGTTGTCGTTTCATTCTTTGTTTTACATTTGATTTAATAGAATAGTAATTAAAGTTGTTTTATTCCCAGAGATAATCTAAAAATAGTTAACCTGGATAAATTCTAGACTCATCTCTAATAGATGATTTGATCTAGCTTCAATGATATTTTTGAATCAAGTATTTAACAATTTATTCAATAAAATCAAAGTTACTTTCAATTAATATTATGTGAAGTAAAGTATTTATTAATGTTTTTTGACTCAAAAATTGTTATAATATTGTTTACATTTGATATGATATTAAAAATTGGTCTCATTTTGTTGCACTTATTAATTAAATAGTGAAGTGATGTGTTGTGCAAGTTCACTAACTTTCATATTTTGTTCATTAGATTAATTAATATTTTTCGAGTGCAGTCACCAAGCATTCAATGACCAAGCTGTCGGGAAAAAGCAAAATTCATTGCTTTATAAATTCGGTTACAAATCTGATAAATTGAAAAATGGTTTCGTAATATCTTAATGTTTATCCATTTCGCAATTTTGGTTAAGCTAGCAAATTTATGTTTAAACAAGAATGTTCATGATCATATTCATGCTCCTATTGTGAAATCACAGCATTTCCATTAAATAAATTTATTCAAACATTAGGTTAAAATAGATTTCAAAATAATTTCACATTTTATTCATTAGATTCTAAATTAAAAGTTTTTCGTCGAAAACTATTTTACGAAATATGTTTTCTGACGAGTCTTTTGTTTTGAACACAAAAAGCCTTTTTCTTCAGTTTGTTTTCAACCAAAAATAACTTTTAATTAATAACTAAACTGCAAAATGAATTTTATTGTTATTTGTTTTATACTATACTCTGCTTTTAAAGTTAATTACTATTTTGTTTCAATCAAAATTGAGAGTTTGTTCCTGTTGCAAAATGATTTTTATCATCAAGCAGAATTGGGTTTCACAATAAGTGTTGAAATATGTTGAGAAAAAAAATCTGAAGTTTCCAAATAAAACTGGAATTCAACTTTTGATAGATTGGAGAAATTGAAAATTATTAGATCATCTTTCCTTTCTTTCCTTTCTTTGAATGAAAGCCTATTTTAAACAACAATTTCGTTGAATTTTCCAAAATTTTCGAATCAATAAAACTTGAATTCTTGTAACAAATTTACTGGAATTTCACTCAAAGAACTTCTACTGAAAATATCAACAAAAAAAATCCCAACAAATTGTCTTTCATTACAATTTGAGAAGACCTGAGCGCTGAAATCAAATGATGAACACTTTCACCGATCAGTTTGTTTTGCTTTAAACGAAAACAAATAGAACTGAAAATAGAAAAAAAAAATCGAAACACAAATTGGTTTTATATATGAAATTTATTTAACGCTTCAGAGGAACGCCAGTTGTTCTACAGTTGAAGTGTTATTTGAGTGAAGTTCAACTTAGGCTTTATATCCAACAAATATCCGACAAACAGTTGTTTCTCAACAGTCATACAAATTCACTGTCTTTTATAAGTCGGAGGACTTCTTCTTATTCTGTTTGTCCTTTGCATTAATGAAACGAAAAATAACTTATTTTTTATTCGTATTTCATCTCATTTTAGGCTATTTTTCAATTTGAAGATATTGTTTGAGTCAATAAAATAGTACCTATGCTTTTCAGGGAAATTTTCCAAATGTGAACGTAAATTTTGAATCAAGGTTAGAGAATTTTACAATAAAATGAATAAAGCAAAAAATTTCGTAAAGTTAAGTAGAAACATTGAAAAATCATCATGTTAAATTTTGAATTTGTTGATCGTATTTGTCATTCCTGCTCATCTTTCTTTTATACAGCATATGTCATTGAATTTAAATATTATTCATCTAGTTCAAATCTTCTTCAAAATGATCTTGGTTGTTTTTTTCTCAATTTCACAATGGATTATTCTAAGGAATTCATTTGATATCTTTTTGAACAAGATTATCAAAAGATATGATCAAAGCATGATATAACCTTTTATTGAATTATATATTTCTTTGAACGATTAGATTCCAGCTATTCATCAAATGTAAGACCCATTCCCTGATTCCCTTAAAGGATAAAACATCTATAAATGCATTGATATTCTTCGAGTAATAACACAAACGAAGTCTCTTCAGAAGAAAACTGTTTTTCTCTTTTGAGGAATTAATTTCAGACAGAAATGGACAGACTCTGCACTGTACTATCTTTTTATTTATTTGACTCCTCTCTGAGCTCTTTTCGATCAGTATTTATATAATGTTTTATTAGTTTATAGCAAAGATATTTCGCTATTTTCTCCCAATTCTTGTGTCTCTTGTTTTGAGTTAAAACAAGATTAGAGACAAAATCGAGAGAACAATAGTATTGCAAACAAATGAACATTTGATTTGATTAATCAAAATAAGTGAATCAAAACTTGCAAATTGTTTTCAATCACTTCATGATTCGATATTTGAAGTAAAGATACATTGATGGCAGTCAGCAAAGTGAGGGCATCATCTGAAGATATTATTGATCTTTCAAGATGAAATTTTCTTCAAATCGATGGTATTTTTGCCGCTCTTATGAATTTGTTTTAACAAATGACTAAAATTTAAGCAACAAATTAACCTTTCATTTGAGCCCTTTCCTTATTTTTGTTTGATTACCTAATTGTCAGAGAATTTCTGATTAAAGATCTCTTTTTGATTAACAAATCACAGCGTATAGAATAAGATAGCAAAGGGCTGGCAAAGGGTGGGCGTAAACCTTCAACGCCTTTCAATTTTCGATCGCCATGACACAAACCTACCCCGACCTCCTTTTAGAACTCCTAACTGCCTCGGGGTTTCAACCCAGATCAGCCAGACCTAAAAAACTCTAATCAAAGAAAAATGTTGTAAAAGGGATGCATGACAAGTTGTCATTGACAACCCCGTGGAATGGGTTTCTTGAGATAAGATTCTTGTATTACCCACACAAATGTTTGCGGATAAATATTTGTTGGATTTATTCCGAATCGTTATTTTCAGTTGAATTTCGGTCCGAATTCTAACGAAATCTTTTAATTCTCCGAATTTTCTCCTAATTTAATAATCTTTTGGAAAAATGTTTTCATTTGAAAGGATTTCTATTGAATGGCAAAAATCTCGGATTCAATCCAATTACTTGAGATCCCAAACCATTCTTTATTCTCAAACCCACATCCATCTGAATGGCAAAGAATCTATTGAAAAGTTTTTATTTCAACTCCGGGTTCAAGAGTTTTAATTTTGAAACTACTTTTTATTCAAAATTAAGCTCAAAATGCGATCAAAATTTAAAATTTATTATACAATCAAAAGAGTAGAGAATATAAGAGAAAATTCCAATAAAATAAATCCAATTTTTGATCCATTTTTGCAGAGAAAACAAGAAAATAATAATAAAAAGATTAAAATCATCTGAAAAAATGAAAAACGAGTATTAAATGTAATATAAAATCATTTTACATTTGACGTCATTTTTCGTTCAGCGCTTTCTCTTCTTATTTTTGTTGACATTAATTTTGGGACAATTATAGAAATTACATTTTCCCGGATTATCTTTTCCAAAAAAGGCAGCTTTTTGAAGACGGCTCTTAAAGCTGTTGTCGATGTGTTCGTTCTTCAGTAGAGAATAGATTACTCTGGAAAAGAAGGAACGGTAGGAAAAACTTATTCATCGGATATATAAATATTTATGTGAAAAATGTGATAAAAATGAGATTTTCTCTTCGAAAGTAGTCTTAAATTATAGGAAAAGTCTAATCCATACAGTGATGAAACTTCCTTCTCCAGTTGTTTCATAGGGCTGGTAGTATCAGAGAACTGACACGTAAGTCTTTCCAGACATTGATTGGAAGCGCTCAGCATTCCATTGCATGATAGATATGTGGCAATGATTTCATCGTTATAATCAGGTCTTCCCATTGCGTTCAGATACTTCTGTATTACATCCAACTCTTGAATCTCACGTTTTCCCTCTCCTCTCGCCATATCCAACTTGAAAGCAACAAGATCATATAAGAAACTATTGATATAATTGTTCTCAAACTTTAAAGATGAGAACACCAAGCTTAATATACTTGAAAACTTATTAGAGGCTCTTAATGAAAAACTTCATTTATAATTGATATCTGAAAATTGTTCGAAAGAATTCCAGGTAATTAAATAATAACAATGTATTATAAATATTTTGTCAAGTACCATCCAAATTAGTTTTGGATAAAAAGTGATCCAATTTTCTCCCTCAGGAGCTTAGAGTTACCAAAGACCTAACTGTCATCGAAAAGAGGACTCAAATATTCGCTTGAAATCAAAATATCGATTTAGAGATACTTTTTTCATTAGTTTGAAGGAAAAGCACTCAACGTATCAGATATGCGACACAAATGAAAAACTATTGCAACAAATATTGAGTTAAAGAGATTAAAATCAATACATTTCTTCAACTTATATAAATGCCTCGATGTCTAGTTATTGATAACATGGTAATTCCATTTAAAAGAAAGTTTATATAATGCGATTGTTGCTTAATATTAACTCCGATTATACCTTCAAAACGAATAAGTTTTCAATTTTGGTTTTCATTCACTTTTTGATTAATTTCTGGGAAAATATTTTGTTTTAATTTGAGAATATTTTTTGATGAAATCCTTTCAGAAATATTTGTATTAAAATTGAAGTCAAAAAAAATTGATGAAAAAATTAATAATAAACGCATAATATTTACTAGATATGGATTAGAGAGGAATGGTATCCAAGTGTTGTACTCAAAGCGTTGGTCTCTTTCCTCTTTATTATCATTTTTAGTGCTGTCAGTAATCGACGGCTCAATTCTTTTATCGATAGCTTCCGATCCTTCAGCTGTGATATCGGTGGGGAAAGTGGGGTCGGAATCAGTTATGTCTCGAAAATTTTGATAATATTTCTTTTCTCTTCCATTTTTAGTCGAATTTATTTTTGTGGAAATACTTTCATCACTTGTATTGTTATTTTTGACAATAATATCAGGTCTGAAGTCTGTTCTCTTGAGATAAGCCGAAGACATCAGCAAAGACTTGTATTGTTGTTTTTCAATCGGTTCCACTTGTGCTGAATGTTCTGTCTGTGCATTGATATGAGGCTTCTCTCGTTTGCCTAAACTCTGGTCGGAACTTATCATCGATTGTGTGAATCGCTCTCTAAAGCCCTTTACAAGAGATTCAACGCTTTTGTAGCCTTTATTCTCTAACGAGTGGCTCGTATTAGACATAATTCCAGTGCTTTTAGGGCCACCTGTTCTTACACTTCCATTTGTATCGATTGGCGTCCAATTATTCTGATCTTTGACGCCAATCAGTGGTGATTTGGCCGCAGTTTGTGAGCCAAATGATGTCCCAATTTTCGTACGAATCAAATCATTTTCAGGAAATGGATGTCGTTTTGCATTAGGATTAATGTGAACGCCAGTAGAGCCTGTGCTGTGAGTAGTAGCCAACAGACTCTCCAGACCAACATTATGTTGATTTCCAATTAGTCGTTGGCTCACATAATCATCAGCTCTAGGCTGAACTTCAGTAAAACTCCTTGATAATAGTTCTCTAGTTAACAGATCTCTTTTGCGTCGTTTGCCATAACCGCTCGTTGCGAACATTGCGGTAAACGTGGTTAAGGCAGCGCTTCCTAATAGGGGAATGGCGGCTAATGGCGCCAAAACTAGTAGCAATTCTCTAACGCCAGCGTCTCTGTTGCGTTTTGGCGGCGCAACCACTTTAATGATATACTTTGGCTCTACAATGGTTTCGTGTTCGTGATATTCTTGTTCATGATCTTCAAAAGGGTAGCCATAAAATACTCCTGCAATTGATGACAAAACATATGTTTTACTGACAAATAACCACTTCTTCACAAAACACTAAAATGAATTACTTTAACACAAAATTATTAATTATAGTTATATTCAAAAATATTTGCCTCAAATTAGTGCCTAAAATAAGTGATTTTGGTATCAATCAAGTAGAGAAAATTGCCCCTGGTGGCTTGATAAAATAAATGATGGCATAAATTATTTGACAGAAGAAAATAAGTTTGAATGTAGAGAAAGAAAATCATTTCTAATTTTGACGAATGAATTATTAACTCTGAAAACACGGCCTAATAGTAGCAAAAAATCCAATTATTAATATTATAATTATTTTCTCATCAAAAATACCTTTTTCTAACTGAATAACAAATTACTCAAATCTGCCCTCTCTTTAGCTGATTTTTTGCATGTTGAATAATTAAAACAAAAAAGTAACATAACATCAGTTGAGAAAAGTTTTCTAAATCAATAAACAGATTTTTTTTTTTTACTATTTGTGGGTAAAATTTATATGAAATTCTTGTCTTCTATTCTCTCTCTTTCTGTTTGAGTAGAAATTGAAATAAAATTTTGTATTCAAATTATTTTTCAGAATAATTCTGGTTATCATTGAAGCGAATGATTCCGGTAATGAACTTTACAGTGAAGTGTCATTCAAGTTATGACATCATTATGTGTTCCTAATTCTGTGCCCATTTTCTATGAATGCATTTTTCCCACTATTTTTGCCCTCAGCCAACATAATAACATGATATCTCAAAAAGATATCTAAATATTCAAAAAGTCGCTTACAATTTAAAAGTCTATATTTGATCATAACATGAATCTACCAGCGCTTGAATAGAGACAGGAATTAATTTTGCGATTCTCTTTCAGCTCAGGTTCTTTTCACTCATCCATTTCTCCTACTTTTTCTATTAACGAATGAATTTATGTGAAATTTTAATATATATTTAGAGTTATGTATAATATATTAAACACAAAGACTTTTCTAATGAAATATAATTTTCAATTCTATTCTCATTCTTATTATTTACATATTTTTCATTCTATAATCTCATGAATTTGAATAGAGTTACCCGGAATATAAATACGACTCAATAGGACATCAATTTCTATACCATCTTTCAGAGTATTTGAATACCATATTTATGATAATTTCTATAAATCTATGAATATTTTACATATTTTCCATTATTCAAGGTTTGCATCAAAAACATGAAAGGCTTCCGTTCGACACAAATATTTCCATATTTCGATTTGCAAAAAATAATTTCCATGATAACTAATTGACATAAAAACTGATCAATTTTTCAGAACCATTGTTCAGAAAATTATACGAAAGTCGAACACCTTTTGAATATTAATGTTATTTTAATGCTGAGATTTAACCATATTTTCAATGCAGTGAAGCGCAGAAAACGCTAAATTAAGGCAAATTTGTGGACATCACTGATAGCTTTAAACAATTCATAGATTAAAAGCTCAAATAATTGACAAGATTTCGAAATTCTTGTTTCAAATCCCAAGAAAACTAACGGTTTTATTATTAATTAATCTTAATTTGCGGAAAACAAACGAAACAGAGAAAGCAGAAACAAAAGTAAAATATCTATAATTTATCTCATTTTCCATACATTAGTTTAATTGGAAACAAATGAAATTCAATGAAGAATTGACATTAAGTAACAATAATTACTAATTAGCCTTAATTTGTCAGATTGTAAGCCTATTTGCAGCACAATTCCGCTTTGAAAATATGATTTATATATTTTTTCCTTGATATAAAAAATTAACAAGCAATTTCCATCGCAATTCTATCACTATC
Organism: Edwardzetes edwardsi; assembly: GCA_034693445.1. Lineage (NCBI taxonomy): Eukaryota > Metazoa > Arthropoda > Arachnida > Sarcoptiformes > Ceratozetidae > Edwardzetes > Edwardzetes edwardsi. The sequence goes on along the minus strand of JAQFXL010000178.1, from coordinate 8,866 downwards.
CGTACGGTGAATAATGCATTACAAGGGCATACTTGTTCATCACAGCCTATTCTTGCAGACAACCTATTGATTCAATTTCATTTGAAAACAAATTTCAATAGAAATAAAAGATTGTTTGAAACTGAAAACAATAACAGAAACAGAATTTTCAGATTTATTTCCGAGAATTCTAAGAGTCATTAAAAATCAATTCATATATTTCTCTTTCATTGTTGACTTTAATCGCAAAAATACTTCTCTAATGTTATCAAAAAGTCTCTATTCCTATGTTTTTCACTAAATTGTGTTTTTATTGATTAAGACATTCGATACGTTAGTCTATAAATTATATATATATTAATGATATATTAACTGACATAATGGTTCTTGGTCTCCATTAATCCAATTATACATTTGAAATGAAAAATAAATCAATTTAGTAAACTATTTGGTGATTGAGTCAAATAAACTCAAAAAGAGATTCTCACAAATAGACTAATAAAACGATTAAAGGATTTTCAATAAAATCGTATCGTTTTTCGAAAAATTACAGACAAATTGATTGCAAGAATCGATTTTTTCAAAAGAGAACAAAAAAGAGATTAGAGTGAAGTCGAGAGAGAAATCTTTTAGAATAAAACAGTCGACGACTTACCCCTCACTTCACGACTTTTTGAGTTCATTAACGGGAAGTGTTGTTGACTTTTATCGATTTTAAGCTCAGAACTGTTGGCAAAGTTATTGACAATCTTTTGATTGAATGCTCTAACGTTAACACAATTGACAATCAATACAATCAATGTATTCACTAATAAGAGAATCAAATTTATTTTTGTAATCATTATTTGATTTTTGTTTTTTCAAACATAACAAAACATATTCAATAATAAAGTCTCCAAAACTGGACTCATGTCTATCGAAATGTTTGACTCCTGATAGTTGTTATGAGTCCTAACAGTCGGCATATAATTGACTCAAAGACTGAGACGTCTTTGATTATTAAAGAAATTAATGTTTTATTGTTTTCTGTGTTGTTAACCACTAATGCATTTCAATTAAAATTAGCGAATAATTAATTTTTAAAAATATATCAAATTATAAGTCAATGAGTGCGAAGACCTTTCAGTAGCTAACGGTTCATAACTCTCATAAAACAAATGAATGAATTACCAAGATTAAATTTTCATTAAGTGCAATTGAATGCGGGTCAGGTCAGTTGTGGTACAGCACCATGAATATACATTTGTCTTATATATTGTGTGTTAGGCGTAAACAAATTTAGTGAATGCCAGAAGTGATCGCTTCAACAAATTTCTATAATAAGATTGAAAAGAAATAATAGAATAGAAGACGAAGTTATTTGGTCTTTAGTTGAGAAGAAGTGCCTAAATTGCGGAACTGGTATTCAACTATCGCCTACACTATTGGAGTGATGTACAGCACAGCACTATAGCCACACCATATACCAAAAGTGTATTCATGGATGCGTGTTATTAAATGAGACTCTCTCTCTCTCTCTCTCTCTCTCTCTCTCTCTCTCTCTCTCTCTCTCTCCCCTCTATCGTCACATTCTTTGTTCAAATAAAACATTTTCTTATAGCTCTTTTGATTGTTCTAATTCTTGATCTCATTCTTCTGGTCATTCCCTCAACATATTATTGTAAAGTAATAATTAATGATGTCAAGAAGCTCACCATCAATATAATAGGCTCAAGCTCAATCCAATATCAACTCTAAAAGCTGTTATTTGAAAGTTAGAGCTTATAGAAAATCGATTACAGGTCATTTACAACCGTATTTGGGCAAAATAAGATGGACTCAATTTGATGCCCGAGAATATCTTTGATTTATACTAAAAGTTGACTCAAATTGATTCTGGAGTCAGACTCGGAATGAATGTGAGCTCAAACTGTTGAGAGGTTATATCAAATAAGACTACCATAAAAAATAAAGTACTTTTCCTCTTATTCTTGAGTCAAAACATGAAAAAACTATTTATATTTTTCTTTATCTATAATTTTATTGATGCACTTAATTGACAAATCATTCCCCTTAGGAGTCATTGTTTGTCCGCCCTTTCAATCCAAACCATTCATTCAATTCTAGACTTCTCTTCTATCTACACAAGTCTCAAATTTTCAAGTTCTATGGCTTGGTTAATAATTGATCCATTTATTAGCCACTATATCACAAATATCAGCTTGTTACATAATTCAATTTGAATTCTTAATTCTTAAACATTTCGAATTAATTGTTACCCATTATGTTTTAATTTTTGCTATAAGATCTAATTTTTCCAAGTGATGACCGAGAATTTGTATATAAGAGTCCATAATGTCCATGGATAAAAATAACCTAGGTAAACTTATTTTCAACACGACGTAATCAAAACAAAAATGTTTTGTTACGTAATACTAGAATATTATTTTGAGTTCTGTTAATACGATTTCATTGATTCAACAATTCATCCATTTATTGGTTGCACAGAATTGTTGTGTGGGTTTTATTTAACTCGAGCATTTGCAAGTCAACTTTCATTAACTTGGATCTATTTTTATTTCACTTTGAAATGAGCAAGCCATACTGACAATATTTCACTTTTAATTAAATTCAATGACTGATTTTAATTCAATAAGTAGTCATTAGTAGAGACTTTCACCTTGGAGATTAGTGTTACCAATCAGTGTTGTTGCAAGTTAGTTCAACTTTTACATCTAGATATTGGATATTTTATTCAAAAGTCTATGTATTAAATCATTTCCATATTTCAGTGCTTAGTTAAAGTAGTTTATTATAAAAGTCACCGGTTCAAACCTTGCTCGATTAAATTTTATAGAATATAAGCTTCCCTGATGTGCGTCATCATCGAATCACCTAAGAATTTCAATAACATAAATCATCATGCAAAATTTTATTGGAGTAATTTTTTCAAACGAAATGTTTAACATTACCAGTGTGAAATAATGTGGGCTAATGTGCTCTTGGCATTTTTCATTGTAAAATATTAAATTAATATTCGCTTATTTGAATTGTTTGACGAAATTTTTGAAACACCGAAGCGTCAGACAATTGTAGCGGTGAAAGTGGACTCCCAAGTAGACTAATGTGAGCTTGCGCCAACTACGTCAATTCTAGTCTGAACAGATGTCTAAAGAACTCTATACTGATATTTTGTCGAGTGTTAGCCCAGGATGAGTGTCGGCTGTATGTTTTGTTGGGGATGTCATATAGACTCCTGAGCTGAGACTGTGTATGCCGTGTGCTGTGCTTGTTATCAGTTTTGGGGATATGTCAGACGAATTAGTGGCAATTGGTTTGCCCATTGATTTGGCCCAACACTACCAACAGTACAAGGATGAGAGCAGCCTCGATAATATTGATAACAGTATCTTCGATCTGGAACTGGACATTGATATCGACGAAGCGGAAGATTTTAATGACTATTCAATTTACGAGAACAGAACGGGTCTGGCAGAAGACATGAAGTTTTTGGCCTCAATGCCCGAGTTGTGTGACATCACGTTTCTCGTCGGTGAGAATTGTAGACAAGAATCTCATTATTTGTTACAATTATTTATGATTTACACACACAATACAGGATAGTTTTCTATCAATTTAGAGCACCAAGCTTGTTAAGAGAATTCTATATCTATCACAACCCACTGTATATTAAATTCGCATGATAAAATTCTGATCTTCACAATTGAATTCTACTAATAAGCATTTATAGAGAATTCCAATTTAATAATCTGGATATATTGGTTGCAATCAAAGTGAAGTGCCTTGCTCATTGGCTTTTTGTAATGCATCACATTTTAGATGATTTCCAAGCGATATATTCTTAGCTTATTCTTTGTTCAGAGAAGAAAAATAGTAAAAATACTTTTATTTTCATAATCTATGGAATAAAAAGAGAAAAAACAAAAATTGCTTTTTCTCTAAGACTTTCAAAAGATATTGAAATCGACTTAAACGAGATTTTTATCGACAAAAATGAAAAAAACTTTTTTATAGTTTAGTCAAAAAAATTGCTATAAAAACGTGAAAAAGTGATTCATTAGGAGAAAGAGAGAGAAAGTCAAAGAATAAGAACAAAATATTCGCATCAAAAGGGGTTTATTTTCACCATTTTGTCATTCAATGCATTCACTGATTGAAATCAAATCCAATTCTTCTCTCTTTTTAAGAAATGTATTCAAAACAAAACAAATAGGAATTGATTTTCAGTTTTATTTAATTGTCAGTAATTTTCACTCTTTTATATTGGTTTGTCTTTTATTGCAGGGGAGACACGAGAGCCAGTCTGTGCTGTTAAGGCTGTGTTGGCCGCCAGAAGCAGGTATTGTCTCATTTGATTGGCTTTAGATTTATGCAAATTAGTTGAATAAAACAGTTGTGAACATTAAGAGCTGTTATAGAAATAAAACAGAAAAATACTATTAAATTTTGAACTGAAAATAGTTTTCACAGCAAAAAAGTACTGTAATTACTTAGAGTTGCAAAACAACAGAACAGAACTAATAGTTGTGAAGTGCTGTGCGATAAAAGAATATTCAAACAAGTAAAATAAAAGGGATTGAGATTTGCATGATAAAATCACTTGATTCTTTTTAGAAACTAATCAATTTAATTGTAAATCTGTTGAATTGTTAAGTTGAAAGGAGAGTAGAAAGAAAGAGAGAGAGGAGAGGAGAGGAGAGACAGAGAGAGAGAGAGAGAGAGAGAGAGAGAGAGAGAGAGAGAGAGAGAGAGAGAGAGATTGCTTTTTCTCATTAATAGACTGTTATTATTCTGAGAAATTAATCAGTTTTTACAATTGAATACAATATTCTTGCATTTAATTCAGGGTATTCCACAAATTATTATACGGCCAGAAGCAGCACCAAATACCCGGAACCGGCACAGCGAGTGGTACCGCCAAAGAAACGATTGCAAAGAAAAAGGAGTCTCCAAAAGACACTAAATTAAAACTATTTCTTAAACGTTCGTCAGAACCCATATTAAATGGATTGCCTTTTAATCAGCAGCAGGTCTGATATCAACTCATTTCTTACTCTGACCTCAAATCACAACTTAATTGAATATAAATCAGAATATTTTTCGACAGAATTCTCAGAAAATTGCTTTTAATAACAAAATCCTTTTTCACCAAATATTCATTGAAATAACAGATTTATAGAGAGATAGGTATAAAAAATCGGATTTTAATAGAAATGTTTTATACTTCTGGAAAATTATAGAATCTGTTTCAGCGAATGGTAAACTACAAATGAAAACGTTCCAGTTTAGAATTTGATCTTTTTCAGAACGTATGATGCGATAAATTGTGCCCGAGGGCGTTTGTTTGAAAGTGTTGTGCGCTGAAAGTCCTCCAAAATTTTTGAAATTTTCAAAATCTCAGAAACAAGTAATGCTGATTTGCCTGCAAAGACTCCCTTGCTTATACCTTGTTTGGTTATGATTTGAAAGTCAGAGTCTCTAATTGTCAACATTTGTGACATTTTGAATAAGACTTAATTTGTTTTTCTCTTCAATTGAAATGTTGTCTTCTATACTGAGAACAGCCTTCAATGCAAACCCATCAGACGATGATTATCGAAGAGTTTGAGCCAGATGTATTTCGTCAGCTCATCGAATACATCCACACGGGTTGTGTTACACTACAGGCCAGAACACTATTGGGTAAGTCTTGATAAATATTTTTAGTAATTATCGATAATTTCTGAATGGAAACCAATTTTCGATATTTCCTTCAAAACATTCCTAATATAAGACTCGACCAAAATATCAAATTTATTAATACATTGTTTTCCACTATAACTGGCATTAATTGTTTTTGAGGCCAATATTGGCTGAAGGGTAGACAGAATAAGTATTCTGTGTATGTGTTTGTATGTGAGCACAGCATGTCATGAATGTCAAAACACACACTGACTTCCATTTATTTAATATGATGTTCGTATGACTCCATTCACGTTAAACTAATTCAATTAAAATGAAGAAAATGACTGTAAAAATATTACACACTTTTTCTTTGAGACATTACTTATTTCCTATATAATACTGTTTGATGACCAAGGGGGACCAATATCTGAAACTATTTTTGAAGTGCAAATCTGTTTTATTTCCCATGAGTAATCAACCAGAGTGCTTCGATAATCAATGCTTCTGTTTTGGAGAATCATCTAGTAGAATGCCTATTAGAATTAATATCATGATATAAATGCCAGAAATCTAAGTGATTTCTCTGAATTCCTCGATGGGTAGCTCTCAACTCAAGATACCAAGATACAAAAGATGTGACTGATTTGTTTTTGATTTATTAGTTGAATTATTAGACATTCTTGTATAATTCCCAAATAGCTTGGTAATCTGGATAACTCCTAATTGATGAAACAAAAAATTTAATGGAAATAATTTAAATTTCTACTCACTTTAATGTATTACTAATTATGAAGTTTTTTTTTCATATTTTTCCATCTTTTTTCTCGACTAAAATAATGCTATTCTTTCTTCTAATCATTTTTCTGTTATTTACATAAAATTTGTCAGAAATTTAATGATATTTTTTGTGTCGAAACACAAACTGCTGTTAAAAATCTTAATATAAATACGAACTAAACATTTGGCGAATAAATATTTATAGAAATTTCGAGTTTTATTTGAATTGCTTTAGAAATCTGAGTGAAAAACGTCAGTATTTGTCACCAAATTTATTGATGTTTTAAATATAGTTTTTCTCAATCTTTTGAATTGACATTTGAAAAGATGAATGCTTTGCATATAGTTTGGCCAAAATCTGTCGTCAAATTTTTAATACAATTTATTGTTGAAAAGCAAAAGCATTTCACTTGAATTCCCAAAAATATTAATGTTTAACATTATTATGGTCTCAAAAAAAGCAAGAAAATAGACAGTTTGGTGAGTTTTGTTTTGCCAATAATTCAATAATCCATTAATGATATCATAAATCATTTCAATGTTTACTTAGTTTTCAATAAATATCAGTGAAGAGTCTGAAGACCACATAATATGGTTTAGAAATTATGCGTTAAAAACAATTTGCAACAAAATATATATAACTATCGATTGAATTGATTATATATTTTTTGGTCCAAATCCCAAAGAAATCCTTTTCTTAAAAGTTTTTGAAAATATTTATTTAAACATTGAAACCCATTGCGGAAAAAATCGATATAAAACAGAGCCTAAGTTTAGGAAAATGGGATTTAATTTCCATTTATCAAATTAAACAGTTTTTCATTTAAAAGGTGTAAAGAATTGAAAAACCTTTCTATGCTTTGAATTCAATTATTATTTTCAAAATTTGAGTCAATTTTGAATTTAAATCTTAAAAGTTTTCATTTTTCAAAACAGATAAGACGTTTGATCTCTAATGAGATTTACGTTGAAATGAATTTGTCTTTTGTTAAGAAAATTCAATATATTCTTCAAATGAAAATTGTGTTCATTTAGACGGAAATTACATTTTCTTCTTTGAGATTGTCTTCAATAAGATTTTGCAATAATTTTTGTATTCATTAGAATGAATATAATTTAAAAGAAAGTATTAAAACTTGAGTCCATTTGAAATGAGATTGAAGCTGAAATACACTGACGACCCACTCCACCCATCGGCTAAATTGAGTCCCACATTTGAATAAGTCCTGTGCAAAGGCGGAATTGAAAGGATATGGATGCTATGGATGCTGCAGTTGAGTCGAAATGATATTTTTATTCCATTAATAGCAATACGAAACTCTTTCACAAACAAAATGGTTTGAAAATTCATGAGACATATGACAACATCAGGAAATTCAATACATTTTGAATGTTTGATAGGTTTTCTATTCAGAGACATTTTAATAGATGTAAAATCCTATTTGGAATTACACAGGTACTTTTCATTCGACGAATCTTGAGTTCAACATTTATACTATAACTTTCGTTCAGACTTTTTAGAAATTATTTGAATTTTCTAGATATTAATCCCAACTTCAAACAGAACATTATCAAGCAGTTATGAAAATGTGTTATAATCCTTGATTAGATGTTTTAAATATACATTATCGATTTATTTAGTGTCATAATCATCTAGAATAGTTGAGTGGCTTCAGCACAAATAGAATTCCCATGTGGAAAGCTATAAACCAAAAGTTTGTTATAAATAATATAATAAGCGATAATTAGTCCTCACATCTAGGTTAGAAGGTTATCTAGGTTATTTTTGGTCGAGACAAAAACAAGCTTCATCATTTTTGTTGCTAGGATGATTTTTCATTTTCAACAAAGACATACATTTTCAATCGACTACTTCTTTTTTGTCTATAATGGTGTTCTAGTGTTCACCTTGGTTGAAAAAAAAATCCAACCATTTTGAAATGATTCAGTCGTAAAATGAAAATAACATAAACTTCAAACGATAAGAGAATAAAATTTCCTTGATTATTGAAATTTGATTGCTTGAAACAAATCAAATGTAATTTTGCAAACACTTGTCTGACGGCATAATAAGGAAACTTAACTTATGGTTCGCATTTGATTTTCAAATGTAATGTCGGCTCAAATGCGTGTATTTTACTGCAATACAGAAGCAATTCCTGAACTCTTCCGACAATAAAAATTGAAGTTCAGAATAACATACGAAAATGTGACAAATAAAAAGCCCATCCAATAAGAATGCGTAAAATAGCTAGAATCAAAAGAAATATATGTGACAAAGACAATATGAAAGTGCATTTTATTGAATATAAATTCTAGTGTTTATACATAAGCCTTATATACGTATATAAATCGCTATACAATTCAAATCATAAACAGTTATATAAATCCATAATTTATATCCGACGCAAACAAAAGCGAATTTCGTTTCTTTCATCGATTTTCA
>JAQFXL010000177.1:0-28409 GCA_034693445.1 Edwardzetes edwardsi | reverse complement strand
AAAATGTATCAGGTTCAAAATGATTCTGATAACTAAATTTATTGCAGAACTACCATGTTCGGCAATGTAAGCAAAAATAAAATAAAGGGATTATTCATTTAATCAAAGCAATACTGAAATCTCATAAATAATTTAATGATATATTATTTTAGGAAATTCCGGAAAACATCAGTTATTTTGCGTTTGCTTTTAGTTTTTGCCATAAAAGACATTTACTTCAACCCTGTGAACCAAAACTACGAACCAAATATAAAACGATTTTCGAGTTAGCTTTGTATCAAAGAATAGTATTTATTTGCCTAAAAATTCAGTGACTGTTATATACTGTTTATAAAACAGTTTTCTTTTGTTTCGAGTAATGTTTGTTAAAAACAATAAATATTACAAAACAATAGTCTAAAGGTTTGATTCGTTATTTTATCGGAATTTTAATGCAATGTTCAATCATTTTGGGATCATTTGACAGAATTTAAATGAAATAAATGTCAATCATATGAAAGACAATGAGATTTGTTGAGTCGATGTCAGCAATAAATAAAATGTTTTTGTTGTGAATTCTTTATAAAAAGATGAGATAAAAGTTATTAACTTATCTTCGAATGAATGCCTTCTTATAGCCAACCGACTAAAGAAATCTTTGAGTTTAGAAAAGTGAACATCACTTCCAATAATATAGAAAAGATTCGGAGAATTTTTCTAATGACCCAAAACCGAGCGAATTATTTGGCCATCATTTTGGTCTTACATTAATAGTGGCTTTTCTTTTGACAGAAACCAAAGTGGTTCAGTGCAAGCTATTCGCAAAGCTTTTTTCTTTGATTGGACCTATATAACCTTATCAACCTTTATTAAATGCAGTAAATTTGTAACATTATGCAATTTATAACAAATTGTAGGGATTAGGTCTTATTTTTAATCAATTGAGTATTTGATTAATTACAGACATTTGAATGCAAAACAGAAATAAAAAGAAAATTTTCTAATTAAATAAAAAGCATTTGAAGGGAAAAATCTGCAAATGTTTGCGACTGAATGCTAATAAAATTTTCCCGATTTTGAGAGTAAATTAACATAAAAGTTGACATAAGAATCCACTCAAACACTGGGATGTAAGCCATCAAAAGCATCGAAATAAAGACAAGTGAGTCATACATCCGAAGAGAATATAAAATAAATAGATTAGAGTTATGTCTCATCTGATTAATTGATACATCGCTTGCATTACAGAATTGGTTTGTCATTTCCAGTCACTGACCACTCATATGAGGGCTTCCAATCCATACACCATTTGGACAAACAATAAAACAAATACATACTAAAAGGCAACAACTGATTCGGGGTTCGTTTTATGGTCGACTATCTCAACAAAATAAGTTAATTTATTTGTCAATTAGATTCTGAAAGAAGGCTCAAGGTGGAAAATAATCAGCAAGGTATGTCATAAAATAAATCTTCTGATTGAGTTATAAATATTGTTTGAGATTTCTCCAGAGCCTTTTAAAATGCAATTCTCTGTATCTCTGTTCCAATTGAAGTCCAATCTATCAATTGGACCAAAATATAAAAGTTCTGAATATTATTGAAGTCGACTCAAAATTAATGAATTTATGACCAAAAATAAATCTATAGATTAATAATTATTCTTCAATCAGAGAGAGAGAGCGAGAGAGAGATAGAGAGAGAGAGAGAGAGAGAGAGAGAGAGAGAGAGAGAGAGAGTTTAATATACTCTTATATATTCTGTTAGAGTAGCGCTAAAATCAATTTATATAATCTTATGAATAAAATATAATATCAGAAAATTGAACAAAAATATTAATAAACCAAAGAGTAATTCCCAAAATATAAATACCCCGAAGATTAAGATTTTGCATAAATAGAGCCATTTGAGAGTCAAATGGCAATCGATATATGACTTCGAAAATATTCTAAACTCACAAATCAAATAAGATTTTAAATTATTCATTAAAAGCAAAAAATAAGTGAATTAAATGAAAAATAATTTGTAATTACCTTATCTTCAAATCTAATTTACGACACATTTTTCGATGAAATAATTGTTTCATTCATTTTGTGGTCAAAACACAAAAAAAACTATATATTTATTCAATTGATTCGGATTTGATTCGTATGCGTATTGTATTCGGATTATTCTGTTGGCAATACCTCTCCATACGAACCACAACTCAGGTCCACAATTCATAGTACGAATGCGCTGAAAATTATAGTAAAGTACTAGAGTTACCACATTACCAAAAATTCTTTGCTTCGTAAAGTATTATCTAGTTTACATTGGAAATTATCTTTTTTTAATGTACAATCACCAAGCAAATTTCCAAATAAAGTCAATTTGTAGCCTCGAATAAAAATTGAATTTCAAAAGTTGCTGTGGATAATAGCTTCTGTGTTATTCTTGGGTTGTTCTCATTTGAAATTGAAATTGGGTAAAACACCCTCTGTACTTCGATAAATAATAGTGAGAGAATCCCAAAAGGAGCCTGCACAAATTGCACAAATTGGCCGGAAATAAGCGCTAAAATTTAAGATGAAAAGTAGATCACCTCATATACGGGAGAAGAGATGTAATGGATTTGTTATATAAACTCATTATATAATAGTCTGTGCATTAGTTTAATCATTAATAATCAAAGCCAGAGATTATGACATTAAAAGCAATTGAAAATTCTTTGTGCATATTATCTATCAGTGAAAACAACAAAAAAGTAGTCAAACTCTTTTTGTTGGGTTTTCCACTCTTTTATCACTAATTAGCCAAAAATTTTAATCAAATGTAAACTCAATTTTAGTGCTATTTTCGGCTGATTTTAGTTAAATTGGATTATTTTTTCTATAAAATAGTGGAAAATAATTATTCAAAAGTTTGATTAATGCCTTTAATTCGTTGTCTAATTAATGGCAAGTTTTGAACAAATTTTCAACAAATTAATGAAAACTCATTTACAATAAACGCAAATATGAAAGTATGCAAGTTCAGTTACGAAAGAATCCAAAGAGAGATTATTTCAGATCGATATCAGGTCTCAATGATCTGATGAAATGAATAATTGATTTACAAATCAGACAACAAATACATTAATTGTATGATAATTAGTATTACAAACAATAAAACAAAATTATTTGATATTATCTTCTAATCAAATATTCTGTTTATTGAAATGAAGAGACAAACAAATAGATAACGATTTCGTACTTATTATTAATTAAAACAAATAAACATTTGAATGAATTATTGACTGAATAATAAATAAGTCGAATAACTCGGTAACAAAATTTTCTAAATTCGATAGAGCTTGGACAAAATAGATTGTTTGCCACATTTCCAGGTCTTTCACTACTAAATTAGTGATTCTAATGTCAACTTAAAAGAAATCGCATAATTGGGATAAAGTTTTTGGGTTTATCGGATCAGATCAGAATTATCAAGTTAATTTTGACTAAATTTGATACCAAAAAATTGCATTTTAAGCAAGGTTGGTTAAGAATACTATTTTTGCAATTTAATTATTTCGAAAAATACTAGAATTGGTTGAAAATCATTGCTTTTTGTCGGGAATTGTGTTTTGTTGTAATTGTTGAGTGAGTTCTCTGTCGACTTCATGCTGTTTGAGCCATAACTTAGAATAAAGACTATTCGGGTTTACCACCAAAGACATGTGATTCCCGCTCTCCGCTATCTTTCCATCAGATAATACAAAAATACGGTCAACAGAGGTGACAGTAGACAAGCGGTGGGCGATTGCAATAGCCGTACGATTTAAGGCCGCCCTCTGGAGTGCTGTCATTATTTTCTATACAAATGAATACAGATTTAAATTCGACTATAATTCCAAAAATTAATGTAAAAATAACTTCGAAGTCAAGGAATATATGAAACAAAATTGAAATTCTGATCGAATAACAGTAAAAACTCACGAATTCAGTAATTGAGTCGAGGGAAGAGGTCGCCTCATCAAACACAAGGATAGGACTGTCTTTTAGAACGGCCCTAGCGATAGCCACTCTCTGTTTTTCACCACCACTTAGTTTGAGTCCACGTTCGCCGACTTCCGTCTCATATTTGAGAGGCCACCGCTCTATTGAGTCGTGAAGTTCGGCCATTTGTGACACACGATATACATCTTCAGGACCTTTAGTGAAGTCGCCGTAATTTATATTATATAATATGGTATTATTGAAGAGAACAGTGTCTTGTGGTACGACTGCTATCACTTTTCTTAGACTATCCATTGATATATCTCTAATGTCTGTGCCATTGATGAGAATGCGTCCCCTCTGAGGGTCGAAGAAGCGATACAAAAGACGAACGATTGTTGACTTTCCCGAACCACTGCTTCCAACGAGTGCCACCTTCTTTCCTGTCTCGACCTCGAAAGTCAGTCCATTAAGGATTGGCTGGTCCTTCACGTACTCGAAGTAAACGTCTTCAAACCTGACGGAAACCCGATTTGATGGCAAAATAAGCGCCGGGGCATTGGGTTTGTCCTATAAATGAAGACATAAACGTGAAATAAAGTGCTGGGAAACAGAACATAATGTAATTAACCTTGACACTTGAATTAAGACTCAATAGACTAAACATGTTTTGCATATCAATCAATGATTGCCTGATTTCTCTATAAACAGATCCCAAAAAGTTGAGGGGAAGAGACAATTGAAAGATAAGGCCGTTAACCATAACCAGATCACCGACAGTCAGATCGCCTACAAATCCAAACAGAAATTAGTGATTCAAACAAACAATGGTTTTAAATGAAATGTTTATTACCGGCGATAATGCCTTTTGAAGCCAAAATCATTATCGTAACTAAAGAGGCACTGAAGATGGCGTTCTGACCAAAGTTGAGGAGCGCTAAACTAGTGGTGGTCTTAAGGGAGGCGTCGGTATATTTCTTCAACAACAAGTCATAACGTTTTGTCTCAAATGACTCGTTATTGAAATATTTGACGGTTTCGTAATTAATGAGTGAATCGATCGCTTGATTTCCCGATTCATTCTCCGCTTTATTCATATTGACTCTGAATTTGGTCCTCCATTGGGTTATACCCAAAGTGAAGGCAGAGTAGGCACCGATACAGCCAAGAGTTACTGTAGCGTAGTCTGCGCCAAACTTGTAGTACATGATAGTACTGACCAGACCCACCTCAAAGATGGTCGGCACCACATTAAACACCAGAGCAGACAATACGAAGTTTATACCCCTTTTAGGGTTCAAATCAAAAATATAAAAATGGAAGAAAAGTCAATCAAACGTCAAACTGACCTTGTTCCTCTGTCTATGGCCTTAGAGAGAGCACCCGTTTGTCGATTTAAATGAAAATTGAGGTCCATTTGATGCAAATGAATGAAGACATTGCCGGCCACTCTTCGTATTGAGTCGTGCGCTACTTTGGCGAACACAGCATTCCTGAGCTCATTAAACAGTGAGGTACCGGCTCTGGCCATACCATCTGTTCGATAAATCAAAGAATATATTCGAGAATTACACCAATCATTGGATAACTTACAGCCTATCATAAGAGCGACGGTATAAGTCATAACAGTAGAGGACGGGTCCGACAGCGTTAACACATTACCGGAATTGGCATTTAGAAAGTCGATCGCCTGCTTGAAAATGAACGGCACCTCAACACTGATCACCTGAAAGCACATACATCGTTGAGCTCATGTCTCGCAATCAAGTATCATGGTCAAGTGGTAGACTTATAAGAGTATATGACCATGCTAAGTGTAATGTTAAACAATTAACCTTGGCCGTCACCAGTAAACCCATCGATACAACAACGCGTTTACGTAAATCTGGTCTATCCTTAGGCCAAACGTAACCAAACATTGTCTTCAATATATGAATGGCTCCGACCTTCGGCCGTTCTGATGGAAGCGTATCGTTGGGTATCGTTGAGTGGCATCGATGGTCACCACAATTGATGGTCAACTGATCCAATCAAAGGTAAAAATGTAAACAAATTGTAATAAAAGCAAATCAAAAAATTCTTACAATTGGTCTAAAGTTTTTGTGATTATGACATGAATTGAGCCATAAATCAGTTCTCCGTTTTGTTGTAAATAACTAATCAACAGAAAGATATAAATATTTCGATTAAAACCTTGATATTAATCAGTAATTACCTTAGCATTTGAAAAACACCTTGCATTTTTGGAACTGACTAAAAATCTAGACTTAAATAAAACTTTTCTATAATTTTGATTATTTAAATGTTTTTCAAATAAAAATAAATGCTTTGAATTAAATAAAATTTTGAACATTTTTTCATTAATTAAATTTCAATCAAATTGTAATCAAAACTAATTTCTAATAACTTTTAAGTTTTCAATGTTTTGTAAACACAAACATTGGATATACCGGCAAACAATTGGCGCCAAATATGATCTCTATTTGTTTCAAATGATTGACTTCAAAATTATCTAGTTAACCTCACCATTTCGACTTAGGAAAAGGATCTTAATTTTGTAGTATTTGAACTAGACAAAATTACTCGATAGGAAAAATAAGTGAATTTTCATGTAATACTGATTACATTCAACACACCATTTGTTTCGACCTCTATTTGGATCAGTTAACAGTCAAATGTGGTGACAATTGATGGCGAACTCCATTCAGAAGCTGACAAAAGAATATAAAAAACTATTTATTCAAAGACAGGATATTAATGGAAACAAAATATTGGAAATCTTTTTTAAATTACATATAATTAAGAATCGATTGAATGGTTTTTTGAGAAATGAAAACAAATTTAAAATTAATGACAAAATATTTGATAAGAAATTTGGAATAATTTGTGAATAAAAAGGATTCAATTATTGAGAAATATATCTATTCGTCAACGAATGCAAAAGAATTGGAATGAATGCTATTATTGGCCAAAAACGACAAATCGATGGCAATTAATCGTCAGTACGTCGCGGTTCAGGCATTTGGAAAATTTTGATCAATTCGGGTGACGGAAGTTTCTGTATCTTCAGAGGAGAGAGGAATATGTATTGTTTGCCTGACTTTTGTGACGCGAATTCAATCATTGCATCCAAACTGATCTGACGGGTGACTAAATCCATAAAGACGTCCACTTCATCCAAAACCTTGAACGGAGACTGAGCCGACTCCCAGAGGGCCAGAATGAAAGCCACCGTAGAGTAAGAACGTTCGCCACCAGATAGAGACCGGGTGTCTGAATACGTGCCACCGATTGAGGCACTAATACTTTGACTGTTTTGTTGTTCATCACTCTTAGGATTGACGCGAATTTCAAGAGTTTTGGCTTTTTTGAGCTCTCCGTTCACTTCCTTTTCATTATGGTATATATCGAGAGAACCGCTAAATTTCTTGCATTTGAGGACATCCATAAAAAAGAACTTGGTCATCATCGAGTAGAAAGTTCGAAGTTCTATAAAACCTTTTCGTCTCAATTCGAGAGAAATCTGAAGTCTCTTTAAATGCTTTTCGAGACCCGAGACCTGTGCGTTGACACTCTTGAAGTGAGCACAAAGTTCTTTGTATTTGCAAAAAATCTCGTTTTTATTGCCAATAGTATGTTCTTGCTCATTCAAGAACTTATCCAATTGTTTAATCTCATTGTACACTGATTGGGAAGTCCTATTAGTTTCAATGGGTTGTTCCGAGTGGTTGACAGCGATTGTCTCATCGTTATGACAATCGGCTTCTTTAGCGGCTAGAAGTCGGTCCTCCTCTTCCTTCAAAGCCTTGGTTTCATTAAAGAGTTTTTCATATTTGGCGAAAACCAATGAATGGTTTTTCAAATCGGTGTCTATTTTTTCCATACTTTCTTTTATGGGATGTCTTTCCGCCATATGTGAGTCATATTCACGTTTTTTAGTCAGCAGTTCTTCGTCTGCTTCAGTATATAACTGATTCAACTGTTCCTTTTCATTCTTTACTGCCTTAAGCTTTTCGTCGAACTCCACCCTCTTTTCAATATGATTTTGAAGCTCTTCCTCGAGAGTGGATATCTCTACGGGAGGGGAGTCGCCCACAGCTTCTAATTCTTTGAGTTTTGTATCTTTGGTGATGACTTCACTTCTAATTTGCTTCTTTCTGGACTCCAAACCACTCAACTCCCGGTGCTTGAAATCGATAGCCTTCTTATTTTCCTCGGCAGCCATTTGGATGTGTCGGCGCTGGTCTTCCAAACTCTTCATCTCTTCTTTGAGAGCTCCCAATATTTGGTCGATATTTTTCATCAGAATATTTGCATTTCGTTTATTAGAATTGTTAGCATAACAGCGATAGTCCTGATTAGCAGTGGAAGGGCTCATAACACTGCCGTCCTGTGTGTACGCCTGATAGCAGTTGTGAGGCGCTGTCTGTCGATTGATTAACAGATCTTCTGCTGTCTTATAGTCGGGAATATACAGTATTTGTTCGATTCTCAACTGATCGATGAGACAATTGGCTACCGGCGCCTCTTTAATCACCATTAGGTCCAATAGACTCTTGTATTCATCGTTTTGGACTCGATGTTTACTCACGTCATGCAGATTAGCGAACGGACGGGTAATTATTGGAGGCTTGCGTTCATTTGCAAAAAGTTTGTCAATAATATCCTTCAACTTTTTCTGGTCCTCCATATTATCGCAACAGAAGGCAAACAAATTGCGTTTCAGACAAAGCTCTACCGCCAAAGCAGACGAGTAATCTCTGAGCTGAATGTGATTACCGATTGGCCCCAAAGGCTTTCGTTTAAAGAGACCTCTTTTATGTCCCTCTTCTATGCGTTTGACTAATTCGGGATATTTGGGACCAAATCTTTGGAGACGTTCCGTTCGGCTCTGATTCAAGCGATCGATTTCTCTGACTTTATTGCTAATAGAAGCAGATAATTGGTTGGAGTCCTGGTTTAGTTTTACCCGTTCTTCACCCAATTGATTAGTGGTTTGGTTTAGTTCTTGACATTTGAGGAGTAAATTCTCCTCTTCTTCTTTGAGTCTTAAGATATGTTCTCTTAGTTTCGAAATTTGGAGTTTTCTGTTGTTATGACTTTCATCGCTATAAAGTAAAATCAATTAAAATTAAATCAAATATAAAACCAATGATTAGATCAATACCTGAATTGTCGGTTGAGTTCTTCAATTTTATACTCAAGACTTTGAATATCCTTTTTGGTGGCAATCAGTTCCAACTCAACCGAACGCTTCTCTTTGTCTTTATCTCGAATGCGATCTTTGATTTCATTGCATTTGACTTTGAACTGTTCGAGGGTTTCGTGTGCTCTCTGGACCTCTTCCACCAAATTATTCAAACGAGTTTTGAGTTGTGTTTTGTCTGATTCTAAGTCTGCCATCAAATCCTTCTCCGAATTCATTTTAGACTTTTCTGATTCCATTTTCTTTTCATATTTGTCGACCTGTGCTCTTATAGTATCCAATTTGCGTCTCTGTTCATAGACCAGTGCCCAAAGGGCTTCGTTATTGAGTCGTTTAAACTTTTCCTTATGATTCTCCAAATCGTTAAACATTTTTACTTTTTGTTCGAGTCTTTTGATATCTTTAGCCGTTTCGGGAATTATTCGTTGTTTATCTTTCAATAGTTCGGAGGCAATACGTCGCTCCCCTTCAGAGTCCGCGTAATGTTTTTTCATGTCATCCAGAAGTGTGGCCTTCATGAAGAACGTATACTTATCCCTCGCGTTCTTAGTGTTGAGGAAGTTTCGGGAGACCTCCTGATTGAGGACACAAATTGGATTATCCACCTGTATATTGAAGTGTCGGACTATATCATCCAAAACATCTCTGCGGTCGGCCATCACTTTGCCGGTCGCAGACTTTATCTTATAAGTGGAAGCACCGGAACTATTGATCGTTCTTTCGATGACAATAGACTTCCCGTAATCCTCAAAATTGAATCCATTTCTGCCTTTAGTTCTTTCATCTGAATTACAAATCTTAAGAATAATCTTCGACTGATTTTCGCCACATTTGATGAAAGATGCGATGCCTTTGCCTCTGGAAGTGGTGGACGCTCTGCCACCGAAACCCAACACAATAGCCGTTAGTATCGCACTCTTACCGCCTTTCAAATAAAAAAAGGGAAATAAAAAATGATCTCAAATTGTTTACAATCGAAGACATACTTCCATTCCTTCCGACAATGAAATTAATTCTCGGACCTAATCGGTGACAAACCATAAAATAAGGAATTGATTTAAATTTGGATTTATTGAACAAATATTACCAAAATCCAAGTGGAAGTGGGAGTGACACATGAAGTTAACCAAAGTTATCGACTCAAGAGTACCACATTCGGCAACATTGAGTTTAGCCCTTTCCATTTCTTCAGAGACCTGATCCCTGATATTCCTTTCGAACTGAGTCTCAGTTGGCTCAGCATAAGAAAGGTTGATGTCATCAGCCCATCGATTGCTCATTTGTTCTTCTTCTTCCGGATTCTCTATTTCAGTGTCCATCGGTTCTTCAGCCAATTGATCCACTCTTTGAGAGATGGAGTTATGGCTTTGAGACTGACTTTTGTTAAAGTTTTGATTTAACGAAATGTCTGCCAAAATATTAGAAGACAAACGGCTGATGTCATCCGTACGGCACAGTTCTACTTCGGAAGTGTTTACCGAAGAGGCCGTTGAGCTAATGGTTGAACCGTTTCCGTCATCACTGGCCTTACGTTTGCGTTTTCGCGACAAAAATGGCATTTTTGCACAAATCTGAGAAATTCATAGATTAAACCAAATGTCAAAAATTATCGAATAAATAGACTTTTGATAATCAAAAGCATATTTTCCACTAATTATTGGCTTTATTTGAGTCAAACATTACTCACATTTGAGGCTAAGTTTGAATTAATTTATTAACAAAATATGTCATTCAATGAATAATCAATGGATTGAATAAAGATTACGTAAAAACAATCAAAAGTCAAAGTAATCTCTGGTCTGAGTTAGCGCTCAATGTTTTACCGCTTTTTTGTGGTCAACACTCAATTTCAATGACAGTATAAAACGTCGGATATATTACTCAGAGTTTATATGCTTTTAAACCGTAAAACTCAACCAATTATTTGACGTAATTATTGATTGAGATATGAATTCATTCAAAAATTTGAGTTCATCACAAAATTGTCGTAAAATGATTTCATTCAGAACAACAGAAACTCTAAATTCAGTACTTTTTTATACAATGAGTTTGAACTGAAAGAAGTTATTACTTGTGTTATAAAAAACTTTTTAGACAACTTTACTCTTGATTTTTTAGAAGTGCTTTCATTGGTTTTTGTGAATTAAATTAAATTTAAAAATCAATTTATTGGTGACTCAAATGGCAATCGGAGAGACAGTCAATGAGCACTCGATGAACAATTTATCACAGGTTCCAAATCAGAAGCCGGCCATCAATCGGTTCCCGAGTTTGAAAGTGATTCCAATCAACGATCAAATCATTGAATTGCAAACAATAATTAGAGACAAGTAATCAAATAATGATTAACTCAATCGGATTATACTCTGAATAATGATTATCTTGTGATCAGAATGACCTCAAGAAGTGATTTTGTCTTCTATGCCGACCGATTGGTCAGTAAAACACATATTGTTGTTATTTTTATGAATTAAGGCTCAAATTTCAGATCCGTTTAGTGGTAGAGGAAGGTCTCAATCAGTTGCCATTCAAGAATGTGGATGTCATGACTCCCACGGATGCAGTTTATCAGGGATTACAGTATTTGAAGGGCAACTGTGGAGTCAGTATTGTCCGCAGCGGTGAAGCCATGGAAAAGGGGTTAAGAGATTGCTGTCGATCGATAAGAATCGGCAAAATTCTTGTCCAATCAGATGAAGACACTCACGAGGCTCGTGTGGTTTACGCAAAGTTTCCCGAAGACATAGACGAGAGGAAAGTGCTTTTGATGTACCCGATTATGAGCACCGGTAATACAGTGGTGAAGGCCGTCAAAGTGCTTATGGATCACGGGGTCAAACAAAACAATATATTCCTTTTGACGCTCTTCTGTACTCCAAATTGTAAACAATTTGTCTATTATTTATGTCTTTTACTGACAATTCATTTGTTATATACATATATAGCGGTCACATCTGTGGCCAAAACATTTCCACTGTTGACTATATTGACATCAGAGGTCAATCAGGTGGCGCCCAACCATTTCGGACAAAAATACTTTGGAACTGATTGAAGCAAATCGTGATTTCTTTTTTTTCGTGGCTTTTAATTCAATAGATTTTTATTTGAGTTTATATTTGTTTTAATCAGAAATCGATTTTATAATTCAAATGTTTTGTCAATTATTAAGTTCTTGAGACCTGTTTATTGTTATTAACCGAAGAGTTTATTTACCTTTAAATCAATTTAAGAATGAGTTCTTTATTTGCATTTATAATGAGTTTGAGTTTAATCTAATTTATTGACAGAAAAATATTTTTTAAAAAGAATTTCAAACGAATTGTATTTATATTTAACAGTGATTTGAATAATAAAGTTTGCTATACAATGAAAATTCCAAATTCTAGGTCCTTTTGAATGCTTTTGATTCAAAAAAAAAGAAAAATAGGAAATGAGAGCAAAGAAAATGTATATTATTTGAAGAATTGATACCTTTTTTAGAATAGGAATAATGGGTTTGAAAAAAAGTTAATTGATTTGTAATTGAGGTTAAATCGTATCCAAAGTTGAATAATAAGACAAAATTGAGAGCAACTCAAAGTTTCTTTTAAGAATGATTTTCTCTCAACTTATCTCTACTTTGAATCCAAGTATCGAATGAAAACCTTCAGATGAAAACTCAAATCTGTTTCTCAACTTTTCAAATGCAGTCAACTTTTTAACTAAAAGTGAAGAATAATTTTGTTCATAAACTCCACTTTTCTTCAAATAAAATGAAGCAAATTTTTGTAATTCTAATCCAGGTATTAATAACATCTGCTGAGAGTAAGTATAAAAAGTTGCTTGCTCATTTCTTTGCTCATTTGCAATACATTAAAAATGCAAAAATTATAATTTGAATGCTTATAAAAATTGAATCAAAAATTTAAAAAATCATTTATAGATTTGATAACATTCAGTGAATTTCGGAGAGCAGTGACAGACAATGTCTATCCGGCGCCCACCCGAGAACAGTACGACACTATAATGAATATGGCTTTGACTGCCGGAAATATCACAACCAAACAGGAATTGGCTATGTTTTTAGCACAAGTCCTTTGGGAATCAGCCGGACTTCAGGTAATAAATCAAGTTTTGCACTAATGTTATTTAGCAACAAGGTCAAACTCATATCATATTATTTAACTTTAAGTCTTATGAGTTGTGTAGAAATGATGTAATTTTTGCATTTAATAACTTTCCGCTAAAATTATTTTTAATTTTTCCAATTTGCAAATGATCTGGAATTAGGCCAAAAAAGAAATAAAATGTGCGGCCAATAGCTGTCCCACTTCCTATAAAACTGGCCGAGAAAAGCCTGGCAAGTATTATTATGGTCGCGGGTACATTCAACTGACCTGGCTATACAACTACGAACAGTGTTCTCAAGACCTCTATGGAGATAATAGACTAGTAGAGGATCCAGATCTTGTATCTGACACAGAGGAAGGAGCATGGGGATCTGCATTCTGGTATTGGGGCCGACACTGTCATAACGCAGTTGGTGTTAAAGATGGTATGTTTGGCGCCTCAACAATGGCTATAAATGGAGGGCTGGAGTGTAAGGGGCCGTACAAAGTAAAGGCATTTAAACGGTTCACAATTTATGTCAAAGTTCTCAATGCATTCAAATTAAATGATGTGAAACCACTTCAAGACGGCTGCTATCCTATGACTGGCGCCGAATCAGTTGACTTCCGCCTGTGTGACGCTGTCGGTCCACACAAGAACTCTGTTGGAATGTATCACTGGTGTAACGATAATTGCAATTCAGATGATCCTAACTGTCCCGAAGACATGTGCGGGTGTGAGGGCGGCAATCCTGTCAAGAAAGTCAAACAGAACCAGACATCAGGCGATGCTTTGATTCAAACTCAGCCCAAAATAGAGACAAATGTGCAGCAAAATCTTCAGCCGAGAATTCAGACCAAAATTTTACCCAAACCTCAAAGAAAACCAGACTTCAAAGTGGATCAACCAATCCATGAGTCAGAACCGGAGCGCAATCTGTTTCGATACCACGAGCCAACTCGTAGCACTATTACAGAAAAGCCTGATCTAATCACTAGCTCTACCAATAAGCCTGACCTGAGTCGCACTCGACTACTCCGTAATGAATTGGGAAGACTTATACGAAAGCGACCCGTAATCAGAACAGAATCACCGCTTCAACTATAGCCAAGTGAAGCCATTGAAGCCATCATTTCATCGATTATTCATTAAAACATAATTTGAACCAAAAATAAAATAAAGATTTTCGAGATATCGAATGCTCTTTGCTTTTCTCCTATGCCTCGATTGCGATCAACTAGAAATGAGCAAGGTCCATAAGTTATGGTCCATAGCTTTATGCAGAACGAGCCCTAAAGTCAAAGTTCAAAAATATTGGACTCACCCTAAACTTTATACGTCATATGTGAATAACCCATAGATGATAAACAAGTCATTTAATAGTCAATTACTAATTATTACAATTAAATTAACTTCAATTCAGTATTAATTAAGACAAACATATCTCTAAAACAATCATTAATTGAATGCAAAAATAATTTTATTTTTCTTTAAAATCAAGTCATTTGAAGGAAAAAGAGTCAAAAATAGCCGTAAATTCAATTGAATTTATTGATTAAATCAATGAAAATGATATCAAATTCAAGATAATGTCCGACTGAATAGCACTCAATTCTACCGATTTTCGTCCACAAATGGCTACCGATGTTACGACTTGTGCCCAAACACCGACCACAACGACACTGACGGCCGACAACATAAACGATTGCTGCGGAACCGATCAGTACTATTGCGACCAATTATCGCAACCAATGCCGATATTACTCCGCGGTTCGATCGCCCGATCAATATATGAAAGGATGCAAAGAGAGGAGCAATTGAGACAATTCGATAGACAGAAGTGGTATTCAGTCGATGACCAACTCCTTAGTGAAGACCTCAAGCGTTCGTTCGTTCAGTTGGACTGCGATTTAGAGACACAACACTTTCTGAACGTTTGCTATGAAAAGAGTGACCAATATTTCACTCATTTGTTCCATTCGATCGCCCGAACCTTTCTCTGTCTATTTATGTCCAGTACTTCCGTCAATGGATTGTTAGGTCGCGGATCAATGTTTGTCTTCAGTGACTCGCAGTTCAGACAAATTTTAGGCGAATATTTGGAATCAGACACGAATTCAAATGAATTATCTTTCGATGATATTAGCGATAAACCCCTTTTAAACTCGAATTCAGATCGAATTCTCTTGGATTTGGGCGCCGGCGACGGAAAAGTGACCGAAATTATGGGCACATATTTCGGCCAAACATTTACGACAGAAATATCTCCAGTAATGCGCAAAATTCTGACCAAAAAAGGATATCAAGTGTTGGAGATCGAGGAATGGGATAAAAATGGCCGCACATATGATATGATAAGTTGTCTGAACGTATTGGACAGATGTGACAAACCGTTAACAATGTTGGCTCAGATCAAGAGTTGTTTGCGGCCTAAGTCTGGTCTGGTTTTGTTAGCTCTGGTCCTTCCATTCAGCCAATATGTTGAGGTTAACGATAATCGTCGCACAGACCATCATCCCACCGAACTCTTAGCCATCGAAGGACAGACATTCGAACAGCAATTGGTGTCATTCAATAACAATGTTCTGCAGCCGAACGGCTTCGAGATAATCAAATGGACAAAACTTCCATATCTATGCGAAGGAGACCTCGATTTGACCTTTTATTGGTTATATGATGTCGTTCTTCTGCTCAAACCTATTGACCAGTAGTTAAATGAGACAATTATTTCCATTTTTATTTAATTAAATTATTAATTTATTTAATAAGAATTGCAGTTATTTTTCAGACCTTTATTTCATTTGTGATTCACTTTTAATTCGAGTTTTTATCTTATTTTTTATCAAAACTTTTTTCACTTATTTCACATTTTTTTCCACAAAATTATAGGTAAATTCAAATCCAATTTTAATCAATTAATCGACAAATTTGTTGAATAATTAAATCTCTTAACTGTTAAAAAATTTCAAATTTAGAAAACAAATGCTTTAAAAATATTTTAAAAATTATCACAAATTATATTAAAGGAAATTTTGGAACAATTTATGACAAAATCAGAACTTATTTTAAAATCTTAAAGAATATAAAATAAATTTGAAGAACAAAATACTGATTACTTTTGGCGACATTTATCTACAGAAGAATGACATCGATTTGCGAATCGTCTTCAATGTCAGACTCGGCTATCGTCGAGTTCGGGTCAAGTGTTTCGCCGTCGAATTTGAGGCGAAACTTCTTCGGCGCAAGTTTTTTATACTTAGAAAACCAGTCAATCATTACTTGTATTTTATCGAATTTGTTGACATTTAATGTTTCGGCGCTTTTCATAGTCTTATCCCTGAGTTTGAGTGACAAAACATTGGGATCTTTACACTCATTATTATTCACCGATTTATTGGCTACTCTTTTATGGCAGACAATAATGTCTGAAATTGTGAGACCAACCGTTTGTGGCGTAGAATCCGAATCCATAATCTTCTCATTTAATTCAAATATCAATTCCGAGACGTTTTCGTTGAACTTTTGGGCAATAATTGGCATTATTTTAGAGAATTTTTCGGTCGATTTAATCGTAAACTTTTCAATAACTGCTTTATATTTGACTTTAATTTCATTGTCTCTCTCTTTGATATATTCCTCGATGTCTTGACTTACATTCAAAGAAGTATTAAAATCTTCAACGACTTCGATGTCATCCATGGCTTGCATTCCGTCGAGTCTATCAAAAGCCTTTTGTTCGTCAAATTCGGATTCTTTACTTTTTCTACCACTTTTTCGTCGGATTATCTTCTTTTTGCCATTCCTTATGGGCGTCGCCTTCTTTTTAACTGTTTTTCCTTTCTTAGATCGCGTATTATTGGCCACATTCTGGTCACAACTTGGAAGACATTCATCGGACTCGACGACAATAAGCGAGTCATTCATAACATTATTGTCGTCTTTAATGTCATTAATATCTGAATTGGGATTCAAGTCATGCAAAAGAGCCTTAATTTCATTGATCTCTTCTTTGGTTTTGTTCTTTGGCTCTGAGTCTGATATCTTATCAGTGAAGACATCGTCTGCCAATTCGTTGTCATCGGTTCGACAGCTTTCAAGAGTTTGAAGGCGTGATTCGGCTAATCGTGATTTAAACTCTTCTTGTCGTTTACTATACAAGTCTTTAGAAGTGTCGGCCAATTCTTCGTCCGACGATTGATCCGACAAAATCAATGGTTTTCTCCTTATTTTGGGCTTCTTTTGCTTCACTTCGGGCTTGACTTCAGGTTTTACTTTAGGCTTAACTTCAGACTTGACTTCCATTTGTTTGAAATTAAATAAAATCAAAACTTAACTCAATTTTATTAAAAACAAATCAATTAATCAAATGATAAGTGAATTTGACTTCAATTTGTTGTCATTTGTTTTGAAAGTTTTGCCTCTCATTGACGACAAACAACTGCTTTGTTATGATTGGTCCAAAAGTGAGAGTAAAACCAAATTGGCTCTAATAATAATTATCTTATTTATCTAATATTGAAGTTGTAATCATCAGTATTTCATTTGACTTTAATTGAATTCACATTTGATGTCTTCATTAAACTAATATTCAATAAATTTGTAAAAATTCGACCTTAAATGCCATCAACTTATTCAATTAAATCAGATGATCTAGCCATATTTGAGTTACTAGCACAAAATTTTAAATTCTACTATGAATTACTAGTTAATTTAGATGCAGGTGCAACTGAAAAATTCGCCAAATAAACTTAACAACCACAAAATTCATTAAATGTTGATTCCTACATGACATAGACAATTTCTCTCTCTCTCTCTCTCTCTCTCTCTCTCTCTCTCTCTGTCTCTCTCTCTCTCTCTCTCACTCTCTCTCTCTCTCTCTCTCTCTCTCTCTCTCTTAATTTGACCTTGTTAATAAACAAAATCAATGAATAAAGTTCAAAGGAATTTGGAACGGATTCGTTTGACGCAATCAATTGATGGGAATTTCCTTAAAGACTGAAATATTTGAGAAGAAAATACTTAACAAAAATCTAAAATTAGAAAAATTCAAACTTTTTCCATATCTTTATTGGAATCGAAATATTGCTTAAAATCATATGAAAAGAGAGACAATACTGAATAAGAGGTATGAGAGGAGTCGGCAGAAAAGTTGTGCTCAAGTTTTACCCATAAGTTTGACGACAGGTTTTCCAATTCAAGAACTTCCAGTTCAGTCAATAGCATTTATGAGCTCAACCACCAAACCCAAGGCCTTTGAATTGCATTTACGTAAACGAATACATCAGTGAATACACTATTGTGTGGCCTCTAATATAAGGAATGACGGAAAGGGTTTACATAAGTTTTGAAAATTTCTTTTTATTGATATTCTTTGCCTGTAATCAACTGAAACCGACAAAAATATTGCTTTAATTTAGGCTTATTTTATACCCTTTTGAGTGAAATGTTGCGAAACAAATAAAAACCTCTTAACCAAACCTGAGTTGAGTTCAATTCAACAGAAGAGATGAAATTCTGTTCGCCATTCAATTGCATCAAAAAGAAAATAGAAATTCTTGAGGGGTTGGAGTACTGACAGAAACGCAATGGAAGGGATCGCATGCGCCGACCTCTCGCACAATGACATAACAGATGCCAAAGAATGCTACAGACGCTGAGAGACAACAATCCGGGTTATAATAAGAGTGCGATTGAGACTAACACTGTTCTGATGGCTCTGCATATCGTCTGACAAATACTGATAGACATTGTTTTCCAATTGATTATAACTCCAAACAATTGGTTTTCAACAATTGAAGACCAAATTGCAAACTCTCGGCAAAGCTGTTGTTCTTATGATCACTAGTGTAGTTCTGGTAAGGATCGAGTGCTGAGCGTATCTCCAATAGAGTGCCAAACCTTGATTTACATTATAATATCTGCAACTCTAGTGATTCGTTGACGTATACGAGAAGGTCGTAATCACATTCTCCACTATTCAATGGGAATCGCTATTCATATGTGTATATAATAGCAGAATATTTTCATTCAGCGCTTAATGTTATTCCTTCACAATTCGTATGACTGCCGATGAGAATAGATTGCTCTCAGATTTCACTTAGTATTAGTTAATTAATTATTAATTAATAAATTGTCGAATAACTTATTTGAATATATTATTGAAATAAAGCGAAACTCCAATAATAATAATAATAATTACTTATTATAAAAACTAATAATAATTTTGAAAAACTGCTAAAAAACTGAACATTTTTGTAAATATTAATGACTTGAATTCAACTAATGTTTTGAGTTTCAAAACAAAACGCTATTTTCATTGAAGTTTCCTCAAATTGATGTGAATTTAATGTGTGTTTCGAGTAAATTAAATTATTTATTCTTGTTCCATTGAAAGTTTATTTAAATTAAATTCTCAATCCTATAGAGATGAAGAATTCAATCTAAATTGAAGTAACTACATTTGAAATGATCTCTTATACTAAAGCCTAGATGAATTGAATTTGGAAGTAAGATTTGCATAGTATTATATAAAAGTAGACAATTGATTATTTAAAATATCATTCAATTATAAGACTGAGTGGCATTTGAATGTGCTTGTTGTACATTTGCTCAAAATGATCAAGAACAGCTTGAATTGGAGCTTATATTCGATGGAATCGTCGACGAAATTCATTTCTTGTGTTTTATTGATTTTGACTTTGAATTCATTTAATTTGAAAACTTGTGTTTTGTGTGACTTTACATATGGTTATGAAACGGATGACTTCACTCTTGCCATAATCAATCTAACTTATACCGATCCCAAGACTGGTATTCAACACACCGAATATGAAGAGTATGGAAAATATTCAATCGGCCGAATCGGTTCAGTCAGCGGACGATTAAGTGAGTCATTTAAATCATTTTTCAAAATTAGCATGCATATCTGTTTGTGCGCCCATTCATTCTATCAGAATAAACCTGCTCTTTGATGTTGTCATTGAAATAGAACGCATTCAAATTGATCTAGCTGATCTATATGATTTCTAAATACTCATTATCGACCATTGATTTTATTTGACATTTTGGTCATCTATACTAAGGTATGACTTAATGTTGCAGTTCATGTGTCGAGTAATCAAAGGACACGACACGATGCTTGTGAGCCGATAGATTTGGACATATTCCCATCGGAGCCTTGGATAGCATTAGCACAATATGGCAATTGTCGAGACTCTGTTAAGTTGAAGAATATCGCCAACACTAATGCCTCGGCGGCCGTTATCTACAACAACAAAGCCGGCACTCGACTTATCAAAATGCATCAAAAAGGTATGTCTACCGAACCTTCTAATGTCCCAAATGATTGCTTTAGTCGTTAAAGTAAAAGTCATTCTCATAAAGTAATTGCTTAAACTGTAAGACTTCGCGAAACCCTATTATTCTTATGATTGCTATAATTCCTTATAATTCTTTTGATTCTATAACTAATGACTGAAATGATTCCAAGAATCAAATCCTCATTACTTCTCTCACTTTCTTTGTCTTCAGTGAAGCCAATCAAACAATTATTTCAACATTTGATCCAACATTTTGTTTAGAAAAATAGGTTATTTTAGACATTAAATTACTGTCCAATAAATGATAGGTTCAGTTCAACAAAATTCAAGTCAAATGCCTTTTTATATCAAGAGTAAAATAATCTTAGGTTTCAACGATAAACAAATAAAAAGGTTCGTCAAATTATTGCCCAACTCTAACATTCGAGTAAAATCTCGTAATCGATTTGATTTTTGATAGAATCAATTTCCAAATGAAATGATTGCAAATCAATTGTAAAAACTTTCGAAATCTTTATATTAGATTTCAGTTCATTACTATTCAGTTAACTCTGAAAAAAAGATTTGAATATATAATGAGTTCCAATATAATGTGATTTCTAATTAAAAATAAGTGAGTAATTCATAAATGAATGTGAGATTCGTTGAACCAAATGTTCACATCATTCACAATATGCACTGACTATAGATAATAATGAAAAGCATTGACTTAAAAGAGTATTATTTATTATCACAAACAGTCGGCCAATAAGTCCTCTAATTATTATGTGGAAGCGTAATATCAAAGAGTTCTTTGGGCTCTTCGGTATAACACAAACTTATAGCAAAACCAATCATGGTGATAAGTCACTCGATACTTATACTTTTAGGCCCTAAACTCAAGGGAAGGATCAAATGCCACATTTATTCTAAATCTATTGAGAATGTGCTGCCTTACAAACACATGATGTTCACTTAAATTGTATGATATTCACCGAAAAAGCTCTTTTGGCCATAAATTAAATGTGAGCCAACTGTGCCCTAAAGACTCAGTTAATAAACAGAACCTAAATATGAGACTTTTATCCTAATACCATACCCAAGCTTATTATTTTCATAAATAAAAATTTACATAAAATATATCAGAAATGAACTAGGAAATACATTGGGGTTTGAGAGAAAGCATGTATTTTGATTATATTAAAAAGCTATTTATATTTTTAGAGATTCCAATTTTATAAAGAGGAGCTTGATTATCACTGGTCAGTTATTAATTTGTACTCTGGTGATAATCAACTTAGTTTTACTGTAATAATGATTTAGAGTCAATACTATTCTTATGGAGTTCAACAAACATATGGTTTATTTATAATCAGAGCTATGAATAAATCAATTTTTATGTATTGCCACGAATTAAAGATCGTTCCCTTTGAGAGCAAGCATTCCATCGTTTATGTCCTTTCGATGACCTATCAGTCTGTGATCAGTGGGTTTAATGCACTTAACCTTTGAAAAACTTATCAAATACAAATGGGTTCTTGCATTTTATAGAGTGTGAGGGTAATTAAGAAAATATTCTCAATAAATATAAAAGCGAATTCTGAATTCTATTATATTCTGTGTACATATATTCTCGAGAATCTCTATTATTCTGAGTATAACTCGAAAACATTTCGCTTTTACTTAAGTTTATTCCCAAAAGGCTTTCATTTTGAACGAAAAAAGTCGTTATTTATAATGATTTAAAGCAATTGAAATAATGTGCTCTCAGTTATGACTTTGCGACAAATCAGAACATTCAAAACCATTTTATACACATATTTACCAATGATTTAAACAAGGATAGTTGCCGAGAATATTCGTCAAACGCTTAAATATAGAGATGACATCTTTTGTTTACTGCAACCATTCGTTTAGCTCTCAAATTGATTTTATGTCAAATGTAAAGTTCAAAGAGTAAATTCTCTATCAGACAAAAATTAAAAATAGTGGTTTTACACGCATCCATGGGCTTAACCATGATATTAATTAAATAAAGTGAGTTAAAATTTTAGTCTAAAAGCTAAATATTAATAAAGAGAAGGAGAAAGAGAAGGACTAATTCAATGATTATTTGTTTCCGAAGCGAAACAAAACATTAATTAGTGATGAATCACATGATATAAAGTAATTTATATAAAATAAGTCATTTTATTCAACAAAAATATCGTTTATTATACTTTTACTGACATTAGTCATGAAAAACAATAATCGGTAAAAATATGGGGAAATCCATAGTTTTGATGAAAGGCAAAACCATTCGAAAAGTTTAATAGACGTTAACAGCTTTGAAATTGTAGACAATTTATTTGATTTCTATAAAATGCTATTTGTTTTGTATTCGGTTATAAATTTTAAACTGAAATCAAACTTATGTCCAAAAACTCATTGAAAATATCAGATATTTCTCTTTCTTGAGAGTTGAAGGAAAGTGTTGTCATTGGAAAGAAATATAATTTTCCTGAGGATAAGACGTCAAACAAGACAGTTAGAAATTTCTCTTTTTCGCCATTAATTGGTTTATCATAACTCTTACGAACAGAGAAACCGATAATAAATACATTCATAGCATTTGATATAACATTTTGGGTGTAATCGTGACTTAGATTTTTTTATTTAACACTTTTATTAACGTTTTCTCCTCACAAACGACATTGAGATCAATAGTATTTTCATTTTGAAGGATTAGCCTTTGATTCAAATCTTTAGTTTAATTATAACTTTAAATCAAACCTTTTTCAATGATTACACCATAAAAGTAGCTCCGGTTTTAATTTCAATATTTTTTAGTCAATTTTGAATTTAAATTAGTCTTAAGTCTAGAAAAATATTTTCAAATTATCAAATTTTCCTAGAATTTGAATGAATCAAAATGTTATTCGAATACATTTTGATTTATTCAAAGCCATTGAAAAATATGTAAATATATTATTAATATTTGAAAATTCCTTCAAAAAATTTATTGATATTAAAATAGTCTTCAAATTTTGACGAAACTGTTCTCACGTTGAATAAAATATTTGAATAATTAATATAAAAGCAATTAGCATGGTAATACACTTACAAATTACTCAAACTTAGAATATTAATAAAATTCATTTGTGACTCAAATCAATACGAATTACATGAAAACGGTTTCAATTTGATTGTATGAACTATAGATATACCTAATGCTTAACGATACAGAATTTAACGTTCAAGGTTATAAAAGCTTGTGATTCAGAAATAATTGTCAATTAGGAGTGTATTAGGACTAAAAAGATATTAACTAATTAACTCTGATTTTAAACTTTGACAAAAACAACACATTTTGAACATTGAATAGAATTCTGTAATCCTTTTCTTATTCAAAACAGAGGCGACTTCGAAGTCATACTATGAATACCAAGAGGTTAGCGTTTCTGGTCTGGAGATCTGGCATTTCGGTAATTAAATCATTGCCTTTACTTCCAGTAAATCACAAGAAAGTATTTGCTCACTAAATACTCGTTAACAACAAGACTTTTGTTAAAACAAAGCCAGGACAATCATTCAATTCAATTAACATTTGTCCATCGTTAGATTGATTCTTCCTACATTCTTTAGACATTATTAAGGGTAATAAAAGATAAAAGACATTCAATTTATCCTTCAATTTGTCGCCAAAACGAGGAAGAAATCAAAGAAATTGTTATGGAGTTATGCTTTTCAGAACTCTTCCAATATGATAACTGAACTTGATCATTCTTTATGCTGTTTATTGGTTATATTCATCTAAAAATATCTTAAAGAATCGATTTATAGTCGTAATATATTTTTAAGTCTTATTCAAACAATTTTTCGGTTAAAGTATTTTTTTTTGCTTTGAATATCGATTAGAAAATTCAATGAATTTGTTGATACTTTTCAAAGTGAAAAATATACTTTGAAGGAAAGGCTTACGAAACATATATATAAGATTCTTATTTTTGTTTACCTTTCTTCACATTTTATTTGAAATATTGATTTTAGGTTTCAATCGACAGCGATCTCAGAACCGCTTCAAACTTATTTCGAGACTGAATTTGCTTTCAATTTCATATCAATTCTTATGAAATGTTGCACTAAATTAATGGCCTGTTTTTTGTTCGTATTTCAGCCTCGAATCTCATCTCAGTTTTCATATCGAAAGAAAAGGGTGAATCACTGGCAGCTATGGTCGACAACGGAACCAGAGTTATGGTCCAGATCTCAATCGGCACTACCAGTGCTATGAGATATGCGAACATTAATCGGACTTCAGTTCTATTTGTTTCGATATCATTCATAGTTCTTATGGTAAACATTGAATTGTTTTTATTGAGTTTGGAATGACATCAATCAGAGGCTTTTTTCCAGACATTTAGCTTTAGACCTAATACTCAATTAATTACAGTCTACTAAAGAATAAAGATTTGACCTTGTTCATACTACTTTGATCCAAATAAGTGAAAGCCTACCATGTGGTTGACTTTGAGTAGAATGTGTAAAACAATTTGTTACTCTTTGAAAATCTTAAAATACCTTCAAATTGAAAACAAGACATTAGAGCTTCCAATCAAATGATCTCAAGTTATTGTAATGATTTCTAATAATAAAATTAATAAATTTATAATAAATTGTTTCAGATTATATCTCTGGCGTGGCTTATATTCTATTACGTACAGCGCTTTCGTTATATTCACGCCAAAGACATTCTGGCCGTAAGTCTTAACTTTGTTAACACAAAAACACTGTATTTTAAGTCAAAAGAAAAAAAATAAAAAAAACTTTCAAAGAATTTCTTAGAATCTTTGCATTCACTTGATTTTGACTGAAAACTTCTTTACTTCAAACTCATAGAGACGATTGAACAGTGCGGCCAAGAAAGCTATGGATAAGATTCCCACCAAAACTATACGTCCATCTGATTTGGAAAGTATTTTTGATGGAGAGTTTGCAGAGCTATGTCCGGTCTGTATCGACACATT
The DNA here is from genome assembly GCA_034693445.1 of Edwardzetes edwardsi. NCBI lineage: Eukaryota > Metazoa > Arthropoda > Arachnida > Sarcoptiformes > Ceratozetidae > Edwardzetes > Edwardzetes edwardsi. Next base: position 2,878 of record JAQFXL010000177.1, on the reverse strand, counting down.
CAAAACATGTGATATCGTTAGGATTCTTCCCTGCAAGTGAGTACCTTTGACATTCTCTTTGGCTATTCCTTATGGAAAACACTTGAATCCCATTACCATTACAAGTGAACTAGGAAATAAATTAAACTCTAAATTGATTTTATAATCGAAATTTTCTAACGAATTGACTGTGAAATGAAGGAACAAATTACTTAATGAATTATGTGATAGCAATCGACCTTTCCTTTTGCCTTCAATTTTTTCATCATAAGACCAGTTCATTCTGTACTTGAAATGATTTTTTTCTCAATCTATGGAATATTTTGTTTTATTCTTCAATATTTCAATGAAAATAAAATTATAATCATTTGATTTTGAACTCCAAAGTGTTAATCGATTGCAATAAAAGATAAAATTGGGTTTTAAATTGCAGCGAAAATCAAAGAAAAATATTAATAATTATTTCTTTTATTACTATTAATTGTTATAATAATAGTAAGTCTGAAATAAAGCAAACTTTAAAGCCTTCAAATATGTAATATATTTCTTTTTAATGAGATTTAAATTTAAAATTACAACTAAAGGCCGAAATGAGGTATTCGTTTCATAATTAAATTAATTTTTGAATTCACTTCAATATAATAGCAATAATTTGATTATTCAGTTGAAATTTCATGAACTTTTGGTTCATTCAAAGACAAAACAGAATATTTAATATATTTTGTATCGAAAGTATTGAAACAAAATATTTATTTTTCACTTCTATTTAATCGGTTTTTATTCGATAAAATACAATATTTATAAAAGAAATGTATTTTTTCAGACATCTGTTTCATAAATCATGTGTTGATCCGTGGCTGTTAGAGAACAGGTCGTGTCCGATGTGCAAAATGGATATTCTCAAGTATTATGGACTCGTTGTAAGTTTGTCTTTATTGATAACCCACATACCTTGTTGAAACACATCAAACAAATTCATGATAAGAGTTGATTAATTTACCATAATGATCTAAACAAACCATTCGTTATATAACCCGGTAATCACGTTTAGTGGTGATAACTGTACCTATTTTTAATTTGTAATTTTTATCCCGAACCGAGTGGGGGTTAATCATCAAAATCTTTTTGTTCTTTTTTAAGAAATATTTATTACTAATAAAATTGGTTTAAATTTATATTCAATAGTGAGTATCCACTCTTAGGCAAAGTGTTTGGCAGAGGGTCAGGGTAGTTTTCTGGCCAGAAATTAAATCACCTTGGTGAAAGTTAAGAAATTATCAGTGACCAAGGCTTTCATATATTTGTTCTTCCAAGTAATAAACAAGCGTAATTATGCACAGTAGGAGTGGGTAAAGAAGCGATTCTCTTTGAACACAAAATAAAAATTATTGAAAATTGATTTTTCACCATGTTATTTTTCCATAGACTTCCAAAACACTCTTTTGGACATCACTTGATATCATTCAATATAAATATAAATTTGAACCGATTTTATAATAAATAACTCAGAATTTAGTCAAAAGATTTGAAAATAAGTGCTTATATTACTACATCGGCAGAGATAGGCAAGGGGGTATAGCCCAAACACCCACTAGTTTTTTGCAAAGATTAGACCCCTCCCCCCGGGACTATGAATTCATACTAGGTCTTTGTACGTTTTAAAAGTTTATCACACTAACCCCCCTTTCTCTTGAAGTTTGGGAAAGTACAAAATGAAAGCTTGAAATGAAAAATTTGGTAAAAATTAACAAAAAAAGGTCCTCGAAATTTTTTGCTGCATCCTCCTTAAAATTTTGGCTTATTCCCCTACCTATTCCCCTTGAGGTCGGGTACCTTCGCCATCACTGCTACATCGTTTATTACATTCAACTAATTTCACCCTGATTAACATTGATATCCAGATAATAATTAGCACAAATCCTTATACATAATATAGTTTCTGAGGAAATGAAAGAACTAGTATCGAGTAAATTATTAAGAGAAACTTGATAATAAATGGTCAGTTATAGATGACATTATGTACTAGTTACATACAAAAAAAAGTTCAAATTGACGTCAAATTACTAATGCAATGTTTGTTTGCACTCACAGTTTGCCGGAAGCCAAGAGAGTATACTTAATATTGATATAGACTTAGATCTAAACCAACACTATTGGCACAGAGGAAGACATAGGAATAGTAGCGGTGATGAGATCGAAGTGGTCCACATACCTATATCTTCACCGATGGCCAGAAACAATCGGCGCCGACAGAGACAGTCACACAGTCAGACTAACAGTAATACTAATAGCTCTGGTCAGTCACAAAGTCATTCTTCTTCTTCGCCGGATACTTCTACGCCCAACTCAGTTGCGGAACCTCTAAAAGACTTGACCACTAGTGAAGATTCGGCGCCAATTGTGGTCATAAATCAAGAGAGCAGCCAATTAGAGATAAATCAAATAAATGATAAGTCAATTGAGGCTCAAATTAGTACGGATTCTGTGACCCAAACCGCTGACAACTTTAACGACATTCTGGTTGATGACGATTGTCAGCCCTTGTCATCAGAAGGCGATCCTTTGAATAACATCCAAATCACGTCAAATGACAGTCAGAGTAATAGCAGAACCGAACAGAATATTAGTTACGATCATTTGTGTAGTCATCAAAAGTATTGATTTACTCTTTTATAACAATATTCATAATCTATTCATAGCCTATGAATGTGTTGGGCTCTGACTCTGACTCTCAAACGATTCCTTCGTTATTATTCTAATCAAATCCTGTATTATATTTGAATATTAATTTGGATTTTATTTAACATTAAATTATTTGTCACTTCTATTGCATTACTTTTTTAAGAAAATTTATTTATTAGTCAATTAATAAATAATATTAAATTCATAGAAGATTTCC
>JAQFXL010000176.1:0-28456 GCA_034693445.1 Edwardzetes edwardsi | reverse complement strand
TATACCCTCAAACTAAGCAAGGCAAGAGAATAACTATAATACTCATCAGATCATGTCTTAGAGGTGTCAGGAAAAAAAGAGCCTGGAGAATTAAAAGCTATTTCTATTTTAGTATTCAACTAAAGATACTTGAGCTTAACTAAAAATAACTGTGCTTGTTCCTCTATAAGAATAAAAGAATGTCACAAACCTATTGAGTATTTCAATTCCAAGATTGTTCTTCAGAAGCGATTTTCTGAGCTCTCCATCGACTGAACCCAAATGCTGTCCCACTTTCTCACCGATCGAATGGTCTAAAAGTAATTTTTCTAACTCTGGTCTAAGTCTTTGCTGACTGTCCTCATTGTTGGTACAGTTTTGACGATCACTGTCTTCATCATCACTATTATCCATATCCTGATCGCAATCCATACCCTCCTCTTCGTCTTCGGCACTGCCATCAGCGCCGGTAATGTTAGTAATCAACTCAAAAGCCACGGTTTTGGCCAAAAGAAGATTTTTCAGTTCAAAGAAGTTTTGTTGCAATAATTGAATTGTTTTTTCATTTTCTGAAAACTATTTGAACAGAAAATCAATTAATTTCCACAAAAAATAAGTTTTTTTTTCAATGAAATACTTGTCGTAAAAGTTCTGCAAAATCTCTGATTTGTGGCAAACAGACGGCGCTTAAAGTCTGATCTATTAGTCTGAATATAGGCACTAATGGGTCCACATCTGGACTCAGACCCAAATTAATGACAATAAATGCCAACAAATTAGACAAATGAAGATCTGATGAGTTTTTGATCGGTTTCTCTATCAGTCTTGTGATTAAATCAATATTTTCTGGCAATGAGAGCACAGGTATAGGGTTTTCCTCTCCCACTACAGATAAACATTGGGCTGAAATATCAATAGAAATCAAAATTTTGAGCAAATAATTAGAAAAATGGATTTATTAATACCGGAAGCGATTGAAACTTCAATATTGACTTCAAATGCTTTCAAACCATTGATTAAAATTTGAGATAAGTTTGAATTATTCAATATTTTCATCGATTTATCAGAAGATCCGCTAAAATAACAAACAAATCAATCAATAAATTAATGTTTGTCTTAAAAAATACCATAAATTGGTTAAAAGACGACAAGAGTTGACATAAATCTGAGAAATTAGTTCTGATTTCTGGTTTTTACTCCAATCGATGCCATCGGTTCCGAAGAAGTTATTGAATAACGTTATCAAAGGTGTCATAACATCGGCGCTGACCATAAGATCGCATACTTTGTCTGATGTAGAGCTTAGATAACTGTTTAACAAAAATTATGGATCAATTGAGTGATAAATCAATTGGTGGTCAATATCTTTAACCACAAGGAATCGATGGCAGCGTTTCGGCAGTTCTCGACTCTATCCAAACAAATGGGGCTCAAAATGCGGATTAAATCAATCAGTTCTTTATCTGTATAGTTATCGAAGTTGGCCATCGATGAGGAGATCAGATCTGCGGCCAAATGTCGTTCCGCAGGCTTTCCACTCACGAGTTTTGTCTTGATTTCGGTGATTAAGTCGTCGCCAATCAGCTCAAGAGTCGTGTCCGCCGAACCGACAATCGTTGGCCAACTTTTCGCCCGAACCGATGAGAGTTTGGTCTTTCGTTTGGATTTACCCATAATTTAATAAATGTCTTAATCTCTTCGGAAATTCAATAAATATTTCAAAACAATTCACACGTGTTGTCAATGTTTACACTCTTTTAAGGTTTAATGAAATTAAGGTTTAATGTAAAGCAAAGTCTCGTCAATACTAACATTGATAAATAAATCAGTGATTTTACGAAACCTTATTTCACAAATGGCTTCACAAAACCCATTCAAAAGCCTTCTTTCCTGACATCTATTGTATGATATGAAAGATAGCTTAGAAATGAAGACACTAACAGAAATATCATCTTGGTTAATTGGATGTACAATATTCGTATTTATTCAGAATTTCCAATAAAACTCATTATAATTTCTATTTATTTCAAAAATAAACTTTCTGGCTTAAATCCAGTACAGCTTACATAATGGGTATACTAGCAGAACAATGGGTATTTTGAAAAAGCATTATTACCCAGGCGAATCAATTACTTTGTCTATGTTTTTTAACCTAAGATTTATAAGCAATACATTTACTATACTATTAAACTTTGAAAAACTGTCTTCTTTTTCGGTCACGCAATACATACAATACAATATATTCCAACAAAACAATAAAAGGGAAAAACATTGGCAATAAATAGCTTGGAAAACACCAAACATAATAATTATAGCAAGAACAAAACAAAAACATCACAAGATATAAATTGTTTTCATGTGATGTTTATATTGAATAACAATTTCTTTGTTATCATTCATATCGTGGAAAGAATTCCATATGACGTCAATACCAAGAATAATCATAAATTGTCAGTCATCGAGATAAGCCTCAGTTGAATAGTAGACATGTTTTCCAAGAACAGAATTAATGAAAATGTAATGATATTTGTATGAAAAAGCTTTTCAAATCGATTCGAAGAACTTTTGAGTGAAAACCAAATTTGATTTCAATTTCCAGACAAATGGACTGAAATTAGGGTTACTTGACCTTTGATATTCTAGATTGATGATCATGCAAAATTGATATGAATTTCATTTATTCAAAATACAGTTGAAAAAACTCAATATTCAACTTTCCATTTTGGAAATTTCATCAAAGAATGAAAAAGTTTAAACTCTTCTTGATCAAGCAGAAAAATATATTGGTGCACTTTCGTAATAACAAGATTTCCCAAGTGCATTTAATTTAATCATATTTCAACAAAATGTGGACAAGTGCACTTAAATTCCCATTTATAGAAAAGATGAAAATGAAAAAATATAAAATCTATTAGAATTATTGGAAAGTTTTTCAATCAATCTCTTAAATTGTCAAAGGATTAGCAAGCTCATTAGCTTGAGTTGATAGTTCAAAAACTCATTAGTGGGAAAAGTGTCCAGACACAGTTTTAATCCGAGGGTTTCTCTAAATTTAGTTCAAACTTTTCTAAAATAAATTAATTTAAACCCGGATTTGGCCAAAATAACGAAAAAAATTCGCTTGCTAAAGCAAAAAAAATTGAGCATTCCAATTCACCAAGATGATGTTGGGTTGACCCACGCTTTCTGATTTTTCACTCAATAACCCTTTGAGAGAAGAGAAGATGAATTCAATTTGTTATTCATTTTATACAAATCTTTGGAGATTCCAAACGACGGCAAATGTATGGCAATAAAAAGGCATTAAGAAAATTATTTCTCAAAATAGAATATACCGGAACCTATTTTCGTGAATATTCTTATGAACAAACTTTTATTAGCTTTCGTTTATATGTAAAACAAAATGAGTGTCCATTCATTACTTTGAGTACTGGGGGTAAGCAGTGTCTCAATAAGACTTGACTATTGAGTGTTTGTGGAAAAATTCAAACTTGATAATAAAGTTCCTTTACTTTTTTTCTTGCTCTTCCCACAAATTCTAATAAATTAACATGTTAAACACGTGATACAAACCAGTTTTTTCCTAATCTCCTGCTGACTTATCCTTGGTGATTGTGCACTCTTTGAAATTATACATTTTTCACGTTTGTTATTGGATATCAAATTCCGACTAATTAAAGGCCGAAATATTTGTTATTGTTGTAATATTGACCATGATACATTGATGTATTGGGTTACATAGTCTATACATGTCTATACATTAGGGAAATTGCATCTATTTAAATAATTGGATCATCAAAAATGACACTAAAATTTATTAATAATAATAAGGATTGTCATAAAAAATATGGTAAAACTTGAATTTTGTTGGAATAAGAGCTGTGTTTCAGTAAAATAGTAGTCTTTGCAAAAAATTAAAAACAAATTCTTGATATTCAATACTTGAGTAATAAATTCATTGGCGATTCACAGACCACTCTCTCCCACAGTTGCAAATCACTGTCTGACGAAACTAGTCTTGCTACTTAATATATAATCTGTAACCAACAAACTCCATAAAGATTTATAAACTAATAAAAACATTTCACTTGCAAAAACATCATGAATAAATTATAAGGGATGCGGAAGGTCTGAAACTCAAAAGGGGGAGTCTAACCTAGGATTTTCTCGATGGATCTAAGAAGTAGTGTCAAGACTGAAATTTTCGATCGTAGAGAGGAGGTTGAAGATCTAACCACCCTTGCACATCACTGATGATTATATAAATTGTTGCATACTCATTTCAAGCTAATGCAGTTTATTGGAATGTATTTACAACAACCAAAAGCTGCTTGCTTCTCTGCATAAATACTTACTAAAAGTAAATTTCTAAATGAGTTTGCACATTTATGTTGTTAAAATTCCTCTTTATTCATATAAGAATGTACAAGATGAGAGTGGAAAAAACAAACAAGATGCTTTCGCGAACGAAACATTAGTGAGTAAAACTACTTTATTCCGAATTAAACATGGTTTTTCACTCAAACCTGACCCACGTCAAATAATTGAGTTTGCTTTTACATTTTATTGGCCTATCATTAGCAGTGATCTAGGATAAAAACATGTTAAAAGACTAGTTAGTAACTCATTCACGTGAGTACTGTTAAAATGAATCAGTGATGGCTAAGATGCTCGACCTTAGGCCGTCTCAGGAGAATGTGAAATATCCAACCCTATGGCTCTAGTTATAAGTCTGTTCTAATTCTATTCTATGACTTTAGGGTGTGCAAGATGTACAAGTAGCATTTATACACTTTGTTCTACTCTCAAATGTGTATTACCCAGCTCAAAATATTTGTATGACACCCTCTCTCTACGCATCCTTGTAAAGGACCTTTATCTGTGCTCACAATCAATCATTTGCTACAATTTTTGCCACAATGGCTAAACTTACAAACTGTCCGAAGCACTCCCGGGTCAATATTGACATTCACTTACCATTAGATGAAAGAATGGAAAATCTATTGAATTTCTTTTATATGTTGTGATAATCACCATATAGATGAAAAAATTAGTCTTGCTCACTTTGACATTGAAGAACTTTTCATTGTTGTTCTGTCGATCATTAAATCAATTACTTAAAGCTATGGACTTATAAAACATTAATTATTTCTCTATTTTTGGTCAAAGAAATACTGAATCGCTTTCTACAAATGAATAGCCAAGGAGTGCATCATTATTGAGAATTAAACATAATAGATCATTTGTTATTTGATCCAGTATATAAATATATGAGTGTAAAAATGATAATGATATCCAATTTGTCATAGTGCATCTTTTATCATATCAATCGAACTCCTTGGCGATACCCGCTCTCAAACTCAACATATTTACTGTTTTTTGTTGGTCTTAATCGACGAATTGATTTAAACTAAACTGAAATGATTTGTTGCATAAAAATATTAATGACAAACAAGATGATCAATAAAATCTAGCACATTTGAGCCTTGACATAGCAAGATAATTAAATTGTTCAGTTTTTTAATTCAATCTTGACAAAAAACGGAATCCTAATTTTCTGTTTCTATCACCGAAACTAATCATCAAAAGAGAAGTTGAGTTTTATTTTTCATTTCCTGCGGGACTTCCTATGAATGAAACTTCTTGTGCTACTCATCAGCTCCGGGAGCAGAAGGCGGGCATTAATTTCAAAAACTCTTGGTTTACGTCTAACACATTTATATTGAGAGTGGCATCGATTTTATAATACATCTTATTATCGATTTCAATCAGTAGAGTAAAGCACAGAATATCAGCACAGAATGAGTGCGAGTGAGGGTCATGTCATTCATTTTTGATATGCTCTTTAAAAATGATAGATGAACTTGATATTAAAGTACTTTCGCTTTAAGATTAATGAAGATAATAAAGTAAGGTTAAATTCAATTTACCACAACATTATGGAAAATTGATAACTTTTTATCAGGAATGAGCATGATCATTAGCAGTAAAGAACACTTTATTAGGTTGAGAAGATATTCGAAGTCTTCTACTAAGATTCAATTTTGTCCTTTCAAATTGGGAGCTAATATTAGTGAAATATGGGGTTAATTAATGAGCTCTTCCCTTGAGCATCTCTGGTTTCATTAAAAATTTATAAAATTACATTATGAAAGTTAATTAGCCTCTCTCTCTCTCTCTCTCTCTCTCTCTCTCTCTCTCTCTCTCTCTCTCTCTCTCTCTCTCTCGCAATTGAATTAGCTAAAGAATAGGGGTGAACTACTGGCGAATGGATTGACTTTTTGTATGTTTAGGCAAATATGACATAAATTAGGCGCCAGAAAGTGAACATATGGTGTGCCATAGAATTTAGTTCTGAGCCAAAAAATGATAATTTTGGATAAGTCTTATTTCATTATTAATAATGAGACAAAAAACGGTTCACTCATTATAATAAATCTGATGCAGAGACGGCCAGACCTCTCATAGATTGGTTGACATATCTTACTCGGAAATATAAACATGTCACATTTTCAATTAAATTATCATTAAAGCTGTCAATTCAACTCAATTGTCACAAAAGTTTGGTACAAACATTGAAAAAGTTTCGAAGTTCTTCACAATAACTTCAATAATTATATTTACAAGAAAAGGAGCAAGCCCCAAAAAGTTCGATTATGTAGTTCATACATAGGTCTTATCAGAATTCCCCCTGGCGAAAGTTTACTTTAATTAGTAGTTAAATGTTTTCGAAATGAGCTTGCACATCCTTGAATCTGTTATACAAAAGTTGATGAGTGATAACAAGCTTTCAAACGCACAGATTCTGGCATAAAATTGTGAACTCTTAACGAGTAGAGTTCATAAGTAGTGTTTCGGGTGAACGACGGAATCATTTACTGCTTGTTATTTAATACTAATCTATTTTCGTCTTTAAATTTATTTTTCATGTCTTTCCACTGATTTTTCGCTTCTGTTTTCTCTGTGATATCAGAGAAGAGAAGAGTAGAGTAAAGGACTAAACGATTGGCGAAAAAACAATTAATCGCATCGAGAATGAGAATGGAGTCGACGGCGAAAAACGATCGCAAAAATTGTTTTTCACTTTTATTTCTCTACGATTTCTGTGCTTCAGATTTAATTGCACTGAAATCTCAATTATATTGAGGGCCAGTCATATCAATTTGCTACCAGTGCTAACTTTTCTTCTTGGTATTCTAGGTTGTTGATTGGAATCTGTAAACAATATTCTGATCAATCATTATATTATTCTTGGCATTGGGAGAGAGAGAGAGAGAGAGAGAGAGAGAGAGAGAGAGAGAGAGAGAGAGAGAGAGAGAGAGAGACGATTTGCTCGAACATTCTTTGATTGCTATGAGAGATTGCGAAACACTATTCATCTCTTCTAATAATTATCAAAAAGCTATTAATTTTGGCTCTAATAGTGATTTTCAGATAAATCAATATTTGTAGCACAGGATCGGCACAAATGTATTTCTTGGAACGACTGACTTTGGGTAGTCGAGGGACGGATAGTGTCATTCGAGAATATAAACGAAGTTTATTTCGAAATTATTCAACCATTTGATGATAGATTGATTAGAAGTTGATTAATGTATTTCTTCTAAAACTTTGGATTTTTTTCAAAAAAAAACAAATGCTGAGATGAGCAAGGTATATTAGATAAAATCGATAAATATCTAGATTAATTTGTCTGTGAAAAAGCAGGCTTTAGAAAAACAGAGTATTTAATATTTCAATTGAAATCGATTTATATGTATGTATTGTACTATAGATCTATAGATAAACTTAATTTAAAATAATGTGATTTGAAAATAATACAAAGAGACAAATGTCGAGTTTAATTCACCATGATAACTTAAATCCATTTCTCAGCAGAGTTAGACTTTATTTGATTTATTGATTAATATTTGAAATCATAATTTATTAACGAAAAGCAAAACTAGATATATATTGTTTAATATCATTGATTGTATAGGAATTTATTGCCTGTTTCTACTAAACAAGATTATTTATAAACATCCTTTTGCTTGTTTATAGCTATTGATAAAAAAGTTATTCTCACGAATCGGCGATAATTTATAAAAAACTATTTACACGAAAAGAGTGACTGAGTTTTTCCTTATTGTTCACCAATAGAGGGGACGGAATATTATATGAATACAATATTTGGCTAAACATCAAATGAGTGGAACTGTTTTGATGTCAAGAAGAAGAAGAAGAAAAGCTTTGAAACTCAAAATTCAATCAATTTTTTTTTCACTGACTTTTTTGAGAAATATTTGAATTGATTTTCCCTTCAATCAGATATTTCTTCTATTTATTTGAAATAAAGTTTTTTTCCTGACTTTTCTCCTGAAAAATGAATGCAAAACTCAAATGTATTTTATTATAAATAACCCATTGATGGAAAAGAATAAGAATCACCAAGATAAACAAATAATATCATCCATTAGAATTGAATTTATTTGATGAAAAATTCACGAATTTTCTTCAATTTTTTTAAACTTGGGAGAAATCTGAGATTTAATTAAAGATTGAACAAGGAATTATGGTCTCTGGTGAAGACTTGCTTGGTGATTCATCTTGAAGAAATCGTTTTTTGTTGTTTCTTCAAAAAATAAGTTTCAACAGTCAGTCAAATGAATACCAAAAGCAAATGAAATATAGATTTTGACGTCAAACTCAAAATAAAATCCAATTATTATTTTCATTTCACTACTCTTTTGATTTGACACTCAAGATATGAAACGCGAACTTAATTAACGATTCTGTGTCTCAAACTCTTCATGCCTTTCATTTTCATCGGATTTTCTTAGTATTAAAACTGTTGTCAAAACTCTTTTCTTATTCTTCTTCTTCTCATTTCATTCAATTCTATTGATTAGACTTTTGTGACATAAAAGATGAGTTTATTTTCTTTTTTGTCTCTCATTTCTGTTTCTTATTCTACATATCATTGAGCAAAAACATTGCAATTTTTGTCTCGGTATTTATCTTTGAAGTTATTCTTTTCTATTCATATGTTAATCACTTTTGAATAGTTTTGTTTTGTCTGTAAATTCTCAGAATCAAAGCACAGGCTTTTTTGGACAAATTCCAGCACAGAATAAATTTAGGGTATATTCGGTTGTTTTTTCTGTCGTTAAAATTCTCCATATTTTCATTGTTTATAAAAACTTCAATTTAATGATAATTTTTATAGAAATCATGTGTTTTTGAAAGTCGTTTAAATAATTATGTTATCATTTGTCTCAAAACTATAATGGTGTTTATGCTAAGCTGTAATTCAATTTCCAAGGGAGAAAATGAGCCAATGATCAAGTTAAGTTTATAAACCTACTTATAGGATGTGATTTTTTCAGAGAAAAGCTAATGAATGAAAATGGCTTTTAAATCAAAAATTCATGACTTTTTCGGAACAAATGTGTGGATAAATGAGAGGCAAAAACTTTGAAATGAATGCCATTAAACACCAAATAAGAGCACAGAATAACTATCGGAGAAAGACATTGACTAAAAACACTGTAATGAGTACTAAATTTATTTATATCATTGACAGCAGAAGAGAAACAAAGAAGTAATTTGAAGAAAAAGTTTTGTCTCTGGTATACACCCGAAAACTAATGGCATTTAATCTTGGAATTATACTTTTGTCAACTATGATGCGCAAGGGAAATATCAGTTCAAGTCCAGTCATTCCCTTGAGGTTTCACATTGAAAGGCGTTATTCAGGGAAATTTAGAAGAAATACCCTGGAAATTATATAGAGAAAATCTCCTAATATTCTGCGCGTCACTGAGTTTAAATGTTCTTGTTTTTGGTACTATTTATTCTTGGAAATAGCAATAATTTTTGTTCCAATACTTTATTTATAATATTGATTTTAACATTTAGGAATTCCTCTCATTCTTCTGGTGCTTCTCATTATCTCCAAGAATAAGATATCGAAGAACTACAGACTAAACGCTTTTTACGATTCATTAGATTTTTTTGCCGACTATTTGTCTCATTATTTATATATAACTTCTTTTTCGGCGAAATTGTGTTTTGAGATGAAAAAAGGTTTTCATTGCTTTTCGACTATCGATACAAATGTTTAGTAAAAATTAAAAGAAAAATAACACAAAATTACAACAATTTTATTACAAAGTGTCACATAAATAGACTTTAAATGTATATAAATTTGTTTGTTTTATAAACATTTTTCTGTTTTCACCAGTTTTACTGGATTTCTATTGTAGTCAAAGGGAAGTCATTTATGGAAAGACTGAAAGAATTCATTAAGGATTTGATTTAAAGAATATTTTACAACAAATTCTATGTTTTATTAGTCTTAGTGTTCAGTGAATAAGAAAAGTCTCAATCGTTTTGTCAAATCTTTTGTCATATCATTAAATATTTTTGATGTTTCAGAGAATGTAATAAATATTTTGTTGTTTTTTAGTCTTTCGGATAAAAAGTTTATGGATTTTCCGACAATAAAATTACATTAAAATAAATGAATGAAATTCTCAATCATTTCTCATATCGTTTGACCAAATGTTGAAAAAAAACTCCAATAATAAGATTAAAGTCAGTGAAAACAATACCAGGATTTGAACGACAATTACAATAAACATAAATCAAAAGTTTATTATTGTTTTCAAAGCTTGAGTTCCGGAAAAATGAGCGAAACATTACTTCAAACAGAAAAAGGAGAAATTTCTGATATATTTCTTCATTAAGAAATCGATTCAGGATTTACTCAATTTATATAAACAGTCCTTAATTTTTAGTGTAAATTATTACAAATTCATCGCAAACTTATTCTGAGCCATGAGTTGCCTAAAAGTTTGTTTGATTTGATAATAAATATAAACTAAAATTCTGCTGAAAGTTAAGAAAGTTTTTCACGTCTTATATCAGTCTCTCTCTCTCTCTCTCTCTCTCTCTCTCTCTCTCTCTCTCTCTCACCAAAAGACTGTATTTAAGAACTGTTTGATTGAAAAGAAAACTAATTTCAGTAAATATTTGAACTGAAAATTCAGTTATACTTTTTCGCCAACTTTTGCGCTGAATTTTCATTAGAAATATGTTCGAGTAATTCACATAATATTCTATATTTATTCAGTTAAACAACTGAGACATTTGACAAATATGTAGTATTCATGAGTTGTGCTAAACCACTGGTAATCTCATTCCTTCTGTGGATTTAATCAATTTTTCCCATAACTGTAGGTATCGTTAGGTATGGACTCAGATCTGGTAAATGCAATTCTAATGAGAACTAAATGACCTGTCGTTTCGTTTGACAGTCCATAAAAGATATGAATTTAATGCCTGGGCTCAACACTCTGGACATAGCACTAGTCTGTGGGCAGTTGTCGTGCATTTGATTGAATTTGGATCAGAAATGATTACATTTTTATCGACTTAATGAATGCGATAGGAGATAACCAAGGTACCTGACACTAACTGCTCCAATCACTGAGAAGGAGTTTTTTCAAGAAGGCTTTCGCCGCATAAATATAAAAAAAATCACAAAAATGCTTTTCATAAGAACTCTTTGGTTATACCCCCATAACCTTTAAAAGTGAACCCCAGAAGTGAATATATTTGCGTTAATTCCTGTCATTCGCTTCAAAGCAAATGACAATTGAAATCCGCTTCGGGTCTAATACCAGACCAAAATTAATGGTGCTGTTTATGACTCAATTGATCCCTGAATGTACATGAATAAATCGGACAGATATAATGAATTGAATCAGGGTTGTTCATGCCTTCAACTGATTGTATTGATTAAAATGAGCAAAATCTGATGATAATGATAACATTGATTTTATTCATCCTTTATTGAACATCCCTGATATACCAGAATATTCTTGCAGAATTGTTTTTCATAATTGAATTAGTAATGACTGAATAATTCCATTATAAACGAGCAAATAATCTCTTTATTCTGGTCTATACAGAAATTTATTCATTAATTTTAGTGCCGATAATAAGCAAATCTATATTTAATTCAATTAATTAATATTTTAATTAACTTCAAAAGATAACCAGGTTAGAAAATAGATAAGATTCAGCTTTGAAGCAAAATCTCATCAATAATCTTGCAATATTTTATGCCAATTACCCTGAGGTCAGCCTTAAGACAGGAAGAATATTCGAGTAAAAATCTAATGGAAATTATAAGAAAATTGAATTATATTTTGTTTCAAATTAAGACAAATTTGAGATAAAAATTATTGAAATTAAATAAAAATAAAACCTAAAACTCAATACATTTTTAACTCAATTATGTCCTGAAATTCGATTAATTCTCGTATTTAATGAGATTTTATTTTTCCGACAAATAATTAGAGACTTTTCGAGAGTGAAGTGCAGTCCTAAGCAAAAGACAATTTCATAGTTGAGTTCAAAATCTTTTTTTATACTTCTGTCGGCAAATCTTTTTCCTCGACTGAAAACAAGAGTGAAATTCAACTAATTTTTTGTTACATTTCTTTATGTCTTTTCTAAAGACATTAATTGTCGTCCAAAAAGTGTCTGTACTTGCAATTAATTTTCGTGAATAAATACTGTGCTCTCAGAGCCCTGTGCCCTGTTCTCAAAGGGTTGAGCAGTAAATTAATGAATCAAAACTCAACTTTGAATAATATTTAGAAAGTTTTACACATTTCAGGTATTAATCATTTCAAGACTGAAAATAATATATTCCTCTCTAGTTGTGAGGAAAGCCGTTTGAAAAATAGCGTAAGAATTAATTGTTTGGAAAGTAATTATTTGAATAATAGTTTCAACAGTTTTATAGATTAGATAATTGTTAGCATTACTCCCAAAAGACTGTGTCGAATGAGGAACGCCATCAGTGGAAAGGTTAACAAATAGTCTTTTAGATAAATGAAAATTTTAGCGAAAATTCTGTTTTCACTTGAATTTCAGTCTTTCTATTTCTATTGCAAAGTTCTCGCTCAGCCTTAAGAGGACTCATATGTCTTAAGCAAACCAGTGATTAAATTGGGCTTAAGTTTAGTCTGAAAACACTTTTTGTGATAAGAATTCGAAATAATTATAATTTATATGCTTTTCAAACCCTTTTATGATATGCCTCTGAATATTGAAAACTAAGAACCAAATAAAAAACTGAAGACTTATTGCAGACTTTTATGGCTTAAAGGATGTATGACTTAATACCCCTATCCCTCATCCCTGAGTATTATGCAGTTTCAAAGGTATTAGTGTGGAAATGAAATTATGTGTAACTTTTTTATTGCACAAAATTCTCTCTTATATTCCTATAAATTTAGTCCAATTCTTAGCAAAGATTTAAATTTACTGTTCAAATGAGATTCAGAATTATATGTATTTATCTTGTTCTTTATGTACTTTGTTCATGGTTGAGTTAGATTTTATACTGAATTTATCTTTAAGTGAGAATATTCTTGAAATTTCTCAAACTTTTATTTTATCTCTTTAAGAGAAAAAATTGTCTGAAATAAAAGTTTACATTTGAAAGAAATGTTCTAGATCAAATTCATTTTTGAAATGCTAGAGTCTTATCAGGTTAACATGAAATGGACTAATTTGATCCGGAATTTTATTCCACTCACAGATGAATAAAACTAATGAAAATAAATGGCAAATAATTTGAGAGAATTCAAGAAAATATTTTACTCTTAAAAACCTAATAAAATGAACGAAAAGTATATTTGACTTCAAATTATTCTTAATTTTATAGCTTTCGCCAAACCTTAAGAGACTTTAATTGAATGCGAGTTATGTCTTATCATTAAATTTGATTTTTGCCATCAATTTAAATATCAAAATCAAGTTTTACTTACATTTGTTTTGTCAAATGTTTTGTTGTTTTCACTTCGCTTTTGTCGTTTCAAAGCAATCGTTGCAAATGTTCTGCTCTTTTGACAAATAAAGTGTCAAAAAATGTGTGAAAAATAAAGTTTTGTCTGTTTTTGAGACAATCGACAAATCACTTCAAATATTAGGATTGAATCAAATGATAAATAAGTCTATCTTTTAGACTGAAGAGGATTTAGACATTAATAACACTTTTTTGGCTCAGAATGAGTTCTTGAGCTGAGCGATGGCTAAGAATTTAATCGAAGAACCGGAGACTGATTGAAATGATCGGCAATTCTTCAAATTGTTTCAAAAATATAGATTTGTTTGAAAGTATATTTGGCTTTCGCTCAGAATATATAAGAGGAAAGTTTGCTACGGATTTCTAATCTTTGAATGTCTGTCGAAAAGATTCGACAAAATAGTTGATGACTCGACTACACAACAGTCCTACTCTTCATGTGCTGTGCGCTCAGTCTTTTGTGTGTTGAGCACACAGTTTTCAATAGCAAACTCTTCTGTGGACAGAGAAAGAGGAGGAATAGCAATGAGGTATTAATAAGGATGAAAGCACATGCGTTATGGCCATAATTGCTCTAGACAAACTATTGACAAACTATTTCAGAGCTGGTCCTACATTAAGATAACAATTAAAACCTTTTTTTGTTTATTTCTAGATAAGCGATGGGCAAGGTCTTTCTAGTCATTCTTTTGTGATGTTAAGAAGCAAGTTTTGGAAGTTTGAGGTTTCAAATGGATGAGTTAGTTTACAAAATTGATGTCTTGGCAGAAAAACATTTGCATTTTATTGTTTTGAGTGCTATAATGGGACAAATTGAGTGTTTGATCTAAAAAGGCTCTTTCAAAGTTATTTTTAGGTCCGATGTGTCAAATATTTCGAAGAATGACATCTATTTTGTCTCAAATGTGTTGACATCTGATTATATTTTGACGAATATTAGTTGAATAGACCCTCAAATCTATAGTAAAGTGCTGTCAAATGATTATGTTCTTGATATTGAAAATAACACATTGTTTACAATGAGTAGAGCTTACAGTTTGTGAAATATCTTCACATAAAATTTGAACACAACATAAAAATATAAATTCTTAATAAACCTTGGTAACAGAGTCTGCCAAGGCCCACATGTTTGGGCAGTTGAGAGGTCTTTAAGCAGCCCAACACCTTGTTCTATTGTTTCATTTGCTTGATAATACTTTCCTGCCTCACACGAAAATGTGCGCCTTGGCGGACTCTGCTTGGTAATTTATGTTTCTGATTGATTTTTGTTTCCACCTAATTTACTATCTCATTATAAACTTTATTCTTTGTTCATTTGTATGCATTACTAAACAATTCAAGTTCTGCCCACTTGATATTTTCCTCAAGATATGCAAGGTATACTCAATTGAGAAGCTTAAAATAAAAAGATTACCAATCAACTTTCAGTAATTTAGGAATTCGTTAAATTAAGGTTAAAACGATCAATCTCAATCCTTTATTTTTTATCATTGTTCATTTATGATCTTTGCACCTTGCGCGTGTCGACCGATCAGTGCATTACGAATTTTAATTAGATATAATGCTTTTATTTGTGTTATGGTAGTGAAAAGGATTAATTTCATCAATTATTCGTTTGGATAAAATCCCATTTTGGAAGAAAAATAAATTTCTTGCAATTTATTTAACGACAATTCAATTAAGTAGTAATCGAGTGTCCGATCAGTTCTTTCGTTTAATTTCATTCAAATGTCGTTTTCGTAATTATTTTTGGAGTAAATCTGAAACAAATATTTACTGATCAGAATCAGAGATGTGCACTGTCTGGGATGCACAGGAAAGCAGGAAAAATAGCGAATAAATAACCATCAAAATTAATTTCACATATTTTTCTGTTAGATTTTATACCTGATAGAATTGTAATTCATTCTTCACGGTATTCATGATACTTCAATATTGAAAAATAAAAAAATTACATTATGATAGAGCTAGTACACGTTGAAATACTGAATTTGGGATAGAACCACCCGAAAAAATCCCTAGGGAAGTAATGCCCACTCAATTAATTCTTTAGTCCTCCCTCGCCCATTAAAATCTTGCACATCAATGAATTTAGATGAAAGTGAGTCGGACTATACCAGTCCTATATGGCATCAGAATTGAATTCAATTCCTGAAAAAATTGAATTAAAAGCAAATTCCTTTCGCTCTCCAAATGTTATCCAATTTTTGCGTAACTTTTCTATTCTTTCGAAAGACCAATGAAATTGTTTTTTTGTCTTAACCCGGATTCAAATGGAATTAAACGGAACCAAAAGTGATATTAAAAAAGTTTTTCTCTTCTTTCTCTCTCCAGTTCTTTGATTGAAAGCCTGAAGAGTTATGCGCTGAGCACAGGGATGGGATTAACTGCGAACAAGACCTTCAGAATAAAGTGATGGGTATTTATCTTTATTACCTAAAACTGTCGATAGAAAGGGCACAAAGTTTTTGTTACAGAATATTCTTCTTAAGTCTAACCCAGGGATTAGTTTAATGTGAGAGGATGGCCTATTTACTACAGTCAAACCCAGATAATTAAGATATCAAAAATATGGAAGACTTTCATTTATTTTTACAAATGTAAACCTGCCCATATAGCATTGCTGCATTGGTGACCAAACGATCAAGTTGAGAAAGTTCCTATGATGATGACAAGGCTGATGACAA
Source organism: Edwardzetes edwardsi (assembly GCA_034693445.1). Classification (NCBI taxonomy): domain Eukaryota; kingdom Metazoa; phylum Arthropoda; class Arachnida; order Sarcoptiformes; family Ceratozetidae; genus Edwardzetes; species Edwardzetes edwardsi. Next base: position 11,926 of record JAQFXL010000176.1, on the reverse strand, counting down.
CGAAAAAGATGATGAAAATGAAGTTTGACTGTGAAATGAAAATATATGAAATAAAGTGTCACCAAAGAGGATAAGAAAAACACGTTTTATTAGCCTTTTATTTGATAGTCTTCTTTCTCTTCTCTTTGGAATTCGATAATCCAATTAATATGTCGGCAATTCTGTCCTCTCTCTCTCTCTCTCTCTCTCTCTCTCTCTCTCTCTCTCTCTCTCTCTCTCTCTCTCTGCGCTTATATTTGACTCTTACATAAAAATAAGACATAAATTTTCATTTATGTTATGATCGATAAACAAATATAAAAACATTTATCCAATAAAAAGATATAATTTATTATTCTTTGTGTTTCCTTTCAATACATAAAATACTCCGAAAAGAATCTGTAAAATAATTTTTTTCGATTTTTATCAGTATTTTTGCCAAAAATATCTATGAATTCATTAGTTTTAGAGAAGAGTAAAATAAAATAATTCAAAGTTTAATGAAATATTTGCATAAGTTTTTGCAGAGAGAGAGAGAGAGAGAGAGAGAGAGAGAGAGAGAGAGAGAGAGAGAGAGAGAGAGAGAAATATTTGTGACAAAAATCTCATTGAAGACAAATGGAGGAAATTAATATCGTTTCGACTGTCAGTATATGGATATAAAAACACCATTTATCAGAAGAATTCAACTCAAGAGTGATAATTACGCCGTTGAATAGCAGTGATATCTCAAGACGTTCTTCTGGTGTTCTGTCACTGAAATATATTTTTGCATTTGATTAATGGAAATGTCTTTTAAGTGAAAAGACGTCCAAAAAGAATCAAAATTGAATTTTAAATAAGAAATCAATGAAAGATAGATTCGATAAGTTTGCAAGTATTGGATATTTTGAACTCAAACTTTTTCGATTTTGAGAATTATCTTGTTTAATTCACTCTGAGCTACAATTTCGTGTCAAAGAACTTTATCAAAAACTCATTTTGTAATTTTAATTCACAATTATGATAGAGAAAAGTTATAAGGTATGTGCAGGGGTTGCAAAACGTACAATAAGGGTCCCAAACTTATCTATCAACTTATGGAAATAAATAACTGAAGCCCTAATCCTTATTCAGAAATACCATTCTTACTAATTAATACCCTTCTGATTAATCTATTTGAAAAAACCAACTTGTAAGATTTACAATTCACTTCATTGTCTATTTGAATCATTTTCAACTTGTACATTTTACTCATTCAAAACGCTAAAAGATTTGCTCTAAATTTGCTCTGTTGCTATCTCTGAAAATGTGACTCAAGGGCAGTGACTGTTCGTATACTTTCCATGAAAAATGATCTGGATGAAAAAGAGATTTGCAAAGGTTAGACATAATTTATCAAGCTTAATGTTGCGTAAAATATGCTGCCACCTATTGTGAGCAAACAAAGATAACTAACGATTGATAAAACCGAATATTCTGTGCTCTACTGATTAACGCAAGTAAGGTCATCTATATTTGAAAATTCATACTTTCTCTTTCAAAAAATCATGCTGGATGAATTATTTATTCAAATAAATAAATGTTATCTCAATATATTTTATATTTCTACCCTGTTATTGAAGAATTGCATAGAATAGTAAACTAATTGATAATCTAATGGTTTGATTCATGTCAACAAATGAGTGAATCTATTAATCTTGGCATCAAATACGTGATAAAACGCTTAAGATATCAGTTTTAGATCATAAAAGTTGATTGGTTTGGATATAAAGACAAACACTTGTAATGAGAGCACAACTGAAGACAATCCTAACAAATGATAATTGCTTTGAATTATTATTTGAGATAACAATAGAAAAGTCAGTCAACTTCCAGTCCTCTGCCAGTCGTCCGACCAATTGATTGGATTCTTGGCCATCAGTGCTGCGAAGCCGACAGTAATCAAAAATAATTGCAATTACTCTCAAAGACTATTAATATCTTCGATATATAAATATCACATAAGCTTTGAAATAAGACTTCGTATGTAATGTGTGTTTGCAGTCATTCCAATCTAAATAATTTTGATGTCAGACCAATCTGGCTATTATACCATGCTATTAGGGCCACTTGAGACTAATTAACCAGATTGATTTAGAAGCCCTGAATCTGTATCATTTAGCTAATAGAATGTCAGAGTAACAAATTCTTTATGTGAGAAAATATTCTGGGTAATTTTATTCAGGAATTTCTAGTATTCACTCATCATATATGACGAAGAAGCAAGATAATTTTATCAATATTAGATGATGAGTTATCAATGATAGGAAGTTTTTGAGTGTGTTGTTTGCAGAATAAATGGTACTTTCAAATCCTGTTATGACTTACAAAATAAATGATTATCTCTGAATTACTTATCTAAAATGAATGTGAGCAGGATTGATTCAGAATGACTTGTTCATTTCAATTAGAGTAAAATTTCGAGTAAAATTAGCAAGGTTATGAAATTATAAAATGGGTTTATTCTATAATGAGTATTTGACTGTATTTGAGTTTTGAAAAAAATCTTAAAACCTAATTAGGAGTGACTACCCGTGCAGTCAAAATGAAATATTTATTGTAAGAGAGGACTGATATCAAAGATAATTTGATCCAAAGTTGAGTAGAGTTTGTCATTCGTTTCATAAGAATTTGGGATTTTTTTGTTGCAATAAAATATTTATTAAACGCATGTCTGAAGGAATTACTGTTAAATGTAGTCAAATGTCAATACATGGGTTGTGAGCATCGGATCCAATATTATTGGTCTCGGATTCTAGTGTTGACTCGTTTTAACACTGTTTCGATCATCGGTTGTGAGCAAAAAAAAGGCAGTTTTGCATTCAATCCCTTAAATAATTCAACAAATTTTTCGGTCGATTTGAAGAAATTTATTTTGAAATTGCAGTCAAAATATATTTGAAAACTTTTTATTCAAAGCTTCGTTTTTTGTTGACTTTTGTCTGGATTTCAATTTGAATGAAGAGTTTCTCTGTTTGTTCGCCGAAAAAATGTAATTAAATTTTGTTTTTATCGTTTGAATTCATAAAAAGCCTTAGAAATCGGAAAAATTATTTTTGGATTTTTGGGAAACAGTTTATTATTGAAAGCCTTTTGAAATTGACTTCTAATTGAAGACAAGAAAAAGAAGATTTGAAACCTTTTTTCAGAGCAAACTTTCAAATAGTTTTGCCATTCGGTGAGTAATTTGTAATTAAACCTAATTTATTTCAATTCATTGAGTATCAAGGTCTTGTCGAAAAATTGTGCAACCTACTTATTTTCAATGGGTGATTAAAACGCTCTGTTTAATTTTGTCTAATTCTAGCAAGCTCATTATAAAGAACTCATTATATGAAGCTGCAATCCCTCTCCTAGCTATTTTCGCAATTAGTTTATCTTGATCAATGAAATGTCTTGGCCATCTCTTATCAAATTAATTGATAGTTTTTTCAAATAAAATATTTTGTGACTTTTTTGTGACTAAAAACTCAATTTATTTTTAATTAAGTTTTCAGTAAAAAAAACTTTCAGTGAATTTAATTTAAAAGTTTTGCCTCGAATACAAATTCTGTGTTCCATTGAATTCATGACTAATTAATGGCTAAATTACTTTTTCTCTCCATATTTCACTTAAAAATATCTAAATATAAGTAAACACAATTTTTCACAGAATATATGCTTTCTATTAATTATTTTAGTAAAAGAAAATATTTGCCCTCAGTTTTAGGATATTAATAATCTTTCGTCAAATTCTTAATTAAATTTCATTCTTAAAGTACATCGACTATTTTTCTTTAGCAAGCAAATATAAAATTCATCATGCACAATTGTTATTTGCTTACTCTTCAATAATTTACGTACCAATTGAATGACTCTTAAGTTAATTACAAATTCGTTCACAATTTAAATGAAATTCTTATTTATTTCAAATGTTATTATTATTTTACTATTTTTAAACGAAATACAGTTTTTTTAATTGATTTTCTTCACTATTCGGTGCTATTTATGAAACCAAAGCACAGATGCCTTTCATATCTAAAATTGAAATCAAGTCAAACACTATTTTGGATTTTGAATAAACAGAATAATCGATGACTTAATCCTTGTTTAGTTTTATCATAAAAATAGGGAAAAAGTTTTCCGTTTCTATAATCAATCCTCGAATAAACGAAAGTATTAACAATATTCTGGGTTTCGTTTTGTTGTTTTTCTTGCAATTTATCTGTTAATACATGATATCGTTGAGGGACTGGTAGGTTATTCTGTGCGATTAAATAGAGCATTTGATACTCTTGTTTATCATATTCTTGATATTTATACCAATAATTGCAATTTTTTTTCGTTTGTATGGAATTTTCTTCGGAATACTTTCTAAAAGAATGTTGAAAAATGTTGAGGAATTCGATCAAGGCTCATTTGATAAATAATCCGAAATGGCATTCCCTTTCCCATCCCAATCCTTTAATGAGTGATTGTTTATTCACTATTTTAATGAAATAACCCTTTTTCCAAACATTCGAGGAAATCAAAGAAAACTTGAAGGAAAACAAATATTTTTTTTTCATTCTCTGAATACGAATTCAAAGAAATGAATTTATTTGATCTCATCTGTAGTGTTATGGTATGTTTTGGTATGTTTTCAATGAAATCCTGATTGGATTTAGACTTGAATTTTTGTCGCTATCTTTGGTCAACATTTCAGTGCCAGCGATGCAGAACTTAACTCAATTTTTGGATGATTTCCTCCCTATCCATGACTTTTACAAATAAAATTGATAAGCAAGGTATTTAATGTTAGATTTTTCTATAAGAAAGGTTTAGGTTTTTTCAAATTCAATGTTTGTTCACACCCTTGACCATCACTATAGATGTGTTATCATAGGCTCTCGTCGTTTGAATTTTTATATTTAAAGACTTACAACAGTTTTAATACAAATCTAAAAGAAAGCCATTTCTCAGAATCTATAAGATTTGTTGACAGCTTTTATAAGATTTGATAAATTGATTGAAAAAACAAACGAATAATTTTTGTTCAAATCATTTGATTAATGAAATCACGAATTCCGGTCTCCCAGACGTGTCTCGCAATTTATATTCCGGGAAAATTCGTGATAAGTTATCATTTGATAACCTTTTGAGTTTGAATTTTCATAAATATCTAGGGATTAGGTCCTTATTTTGGAAATATTCGAAAATGTAAATAATTGATAAACTTTATGATTATAGTCTCGAATGGATAAACTTTATTTGTTCATGTTTATAATTTTTCTTTCAGCGTTATTTGATCCTAGTTTAGCTTAAGATCTGCCTCTGATCCAAGATAGGAAATGCAAAAAATCATTTGTTTGTTTGAACTTTAATATTGAATTGGATTTTATATCGAAATAAAATTAAACTCAAAATTCAAAATAAATTACTTCGAAATGATTTGATTTGATTTTCATAGACTCTAATACTTTACAATAACTACAATATGATTCTGGTTTTTATTTTATCAGTCGATTTGATAACTGAATCAATGCTAAGAATATCTGAAATTTTGACAGAAAATCATGAGCTCAGCCATATATCCGATTAGATGAAAGGTCATTCAGTAAATGTAATAATGCCATTGATTTGATTGCAACGACTATTTTGTAAGAAAATGATAAATGAATTTGATTTCCGAAAACGAAACAAAGAATATAATTATATTTTATTGTCATTTATGTCACAAATTGGATAAATGTAAAACATTTTACTTTGAATTCAACAAACTCTTTTCAAAGTGCACACTAGCAAGGCATGAGTCTGAACTGGGTGAACTATAAATGTAATATATGAAAGGGCAAACAGAAATGCTCAAAAATTTATATTTGTTGAACTTTTCGTGTAGTTTTGCATGGTTACAAAAGAGATCTAGTTATTTTCAGCAAAGATTTAATCGAAAAATTAGGAAGGACAGTTTTCTAAAGCTTATCGTTCTGGTGTGTAATTTCTAGTCTTTCCGGGGAGTCTGTCTGTTATTTTGTCTGCCCATGTTCTTGCCTTGTTCATCCCTGTAAAGTGACATTAGTGTCCGAAACATTGTATTGTATTACTTGAATGGAAAGCAATTATTTTTTGGTCTCTCAATAAAACCAAAGCAACGGATGGTATGTCTGATGTTCACGAATAACATCTCTATTATAATCATCATTTGGTTTGCAGTCAACTGTTTTTCATTGCGATAATAGACTTGTTCTTCTCGTTTGGTCAGAGCTAAGGGAAAGGTATTCTGAAGTAAAAGTCAAAATAAATTGAAGTTTTATCTAAAAAATAGGCTGTGCTCTGGATTTAATAGATTTTGCTAATAGTTTCAATATATTGTCTCGATTTTTCAAATATGTTCTTTGAAAGTTCACTTCTTTAAACTGCGATTAATGATCTTGATTGACAAAAATAGCATGTTAGGATTAGTGAATATTTCTAAAATTGATTGAGATGTCAAATTAACAAGCTGAGGTTAAATTCAAAGTTTAAAGGTTTTCATTTTAGTGGAAGAATTGAAACTTTACTGAAATTTGGCGATAATTTAGAAAATATTATCGAAATATTAGGTAATTATTTGTTTGAAAAGAAACCATTTTTAAGTCTAATATTTTCTCATTTGAATAAAATATTGCATAAACCTTCCATGAGCATTGTGGTAGAAAAGTCGACCAAAAGCACTTTGAAACTCAATTTAAATTTATTGTAAAAGTTACTTTGAATCTCCCAAGCACATGTCAATTGCTCTGCATATACAGCATGTAGCATCATTAATAGAGAGTGTTTTGAAACCTCTTCTGCAGTGCTGGCCTATTAATACACAAATACACAAAAGGTAAGTTTTTCACAGTACACGCCAAAAGTTAAAGACATTTTGAGATTAACCACAAATACAAAATTAATGCAAATTCAATAACTGTCAGAATTTCGGATCTAAATGTAATTGCATAGATGCAAGTGACCGCTTATGTCGATTATTTGCATCGGTATTAATCTTGCTCATTCCTGATTACATTTTCAATTTGAGCTAAACATCAGATATGAATGAGTTTGCGTTTTGAGGTCTAATGGAAAACAGAATTTTTTATTGAATGGAAACAAATATAAACTCTATTTGTCTGAAAATAATTTGTATGAATATTCATAGAATCTATCCATTAAATTGCTTTACCGGTAAAACTAGCATGTTAACAATTTATTATACTTGAGGTATAGTGTATTTTGTGGTTTTGAAATCGATTGTAATAGAATTTATTCTTCTATTCCCATGTTTTGCCATTCAGAAAAATGAACCCGATAAGGGACAGGAAAAAATAAAATGAATTATTGATCTTGCTAAACAAAAATACAAAACAACTTTCGTTATTTACTATAAATAAAATATATTTGTCTACAAAATGACGAATTTATTCAGGATATTATTCAACCACTCATTTTATGATTGATTGGACAATGAATTTAATGGCTGTCCTCTCAGAGTATTGACGAAATAATAGGAAATTTAGTTTTATTTTTGTTATATTCTATTCTGAGAACAAATTTTCAAATAATAGACAAATTATTCGGATTTCCTTCACAAACGTTATTAAAATAAGTTTTATTAAAGTTTTGTAGACAAGAATGACCAAGGGTGTTGTTTTTGAGTGCTTTATTTTAAAGAGCAAGCTTGAAATTCGCGAAATATGTGTTAATAAGATGGAGCTTGATAACCCCTTGTTTTAATAAGAAATGTTCAGTTTGTTATATAATAATTTTATACAAGAACTTTTTGGATGAGAAGAAAATTGTGAGAAAAACACAAAATCTCATCGAAACTATTCTTTCACTAATGAAAAGAAGTTTTATTTTGCTTGAAAACAACATAAAACTCTATTTTCTTAATGAAAGAAAGAATTTCCAGAATTTATTCAAAAGATTTCTTTAAAATTTAAAAATCGATTCGATTTTTATAAGAACATCATTCAAATGAAGGCTCTCTCTCTCTCTCTCTCTCTCTCTCTCTCTCTCTCTCTCTCTCTCTCTCTCTCTCTCTTTCTCTAAGCGTTCCGACATTTTTAATCCAAATCTCAAAGGAGATAACCAAAAGTTAAAGGTTGAAACAAAAAGTAAATACCGAAATCTCTATTTGTTTGTGGCTTTTGGTTTACTTTTCCTTAAATTATTAATATATTCTTCTTTGAGTGCCATTAGTTTGAACTTACATTAATTGAAACTTTTTTCTCGGAGCTAGGTTATTTGAAAACTCAAAATTGAAACTTTCATATTATAATCTAATTAAAAAAAATGGCCAAAGTATAACCATGTGGGTGATGAATTATTTCAAATAGGATTTATTTTCATGTAGAGATTTCAAAATTGTAACCAAGAATAGAAAGTTAAGCCATCAAAAGTGGTTCAGTAGTTTTGAACGCATGTCTCAATCCTAATGAGAGGCTGACATTCAGGTCCGCACATCACTCGCACAAAAAGTTCAACATCTCTTCAAATGCTTAGTATTATTCACAGTCTTATTGTCTATTCTGTTGATGTGTTTCAGTAACTCTTCTTTGCCTAACATTTTCAGCGATTTTTATCACTTCTTAGTATTTTATTCAAAATTCAACTCATTATTGACTTTAACTTCATTTCAAATGTTAAATAAGTCTTTGAAAAAGACTTTAATAAACAACTGATACTTAAAAACAAATCTTTTCCGATATTTTGAAAACAACGGACAAAACAGTCAAATCATCTTCTAGTCAACAAATAAGGGTAAATAAACAAGCTGATTTTGCAACCATTTTATTTGTTTAATGAAACTAATGAAATTCAAAATGATGACGAGAATTTAACTTGCCCTTTTAAATGAATAGCATGATAATTTCTGTTCTGTTCTGGTCCACTACCATCCTATACAAAACTTTTTTTTATACTCTTGGAAAAAATACTTATATATTGAGTTATTTTCTCGTAATCCCGAAGAAAAGTGAGTGAATCTGAAACTAGTCTTAAATAATGTGATCTTATATTCAAATAATGAGTTTCGCTTTGAATGAAAGACTTCTTCACAGATGGTTTCATTATAGAAAGTATTATGTTTCCGGTGATTTAACAATCAAAATCACCAGATAAGTAAGTCTCAATAATTACAGTGCATGGAAATGATTGGTTAACAAGCAGAATTTTTTTCCTGAACTGATTCTTTGCAAATTTGAATAGCAATCCATTAGAACACTGTTTCCGCCATTATTTTTTAGGGATTTGACCAAGAGCTTTTTGACCGGTGCAGTCACTGTCAATCAATTGGTATTTTATATCGAGAATTTCAAAGAAAAATTCTAAATTATTAAGACACTACTTAATATTGATCATTATTTTAACTTTTGTTTGTGTCGTAAATTGGCCAAGATTATTGCTTTCATCCAACTATTTTGCTGGCTTATCCAACTTTTTATACTATAGAAAGAGGAGGAGCTCAAACTAGCTGATTTATTTTGGTAGTAAGCTTAACAACTTTGATTTTAAGAATTTATGTGCCTGGTTATAGCCTAATGGACTTTAAGTGTTCTGGTAATTGAGTCGAAAACTCAAAACATATATAATTTTATTCGAATCCATTAAAAATTTTGAGAGAGAGAGAGAGAGAGAGAGAGAGAGAGAGAGAGAGAGAGAGAGAGAGAGAGAGATAGAGGGGGGGGAGAGAGAGAGGGGGAGAGAGACTCATTATTTAAGTCTAATATTATGTCTTCTGAAGACACTATTTTTCATTAAATTATTAGCTATTTATGAATAATCATTGAAAATGTTGAAAACAAGATGACTAACATGAGATAAAAATCTCGGTTAATTAAGAAACTCAATTCTGTAGTGATGTCACTAACACTGGGGTCCAAACATAAGATCCGACTGTTTCTGACAATCACTCTATTCATAGACGAAATCCAATTCACTCTGAAGTTAATTAAATTATCGCTAATTTTTACACAATTATAGCTTTGAGGACATATTTTCTGCTTTTTTTTAGTGCAAATATTTTCTCTATTGATGTCAAAATTTTGAGAACAGCTATTATTTTACAAATATAATATGAGCAAGCCTAATCTACGTTAATAAGATTATGAATTGCGTATTTCAGCAAGTTTCTTTTACAAAAAAGATAAGTTATGTGGTTGTCACAACTTTTTTTCATAGCCATCCTTCACCCTTGCTCATCTCCGCTCAGAAGTAACTGCAGTTGAATTACTCACACAAATGTCAAGGGATAATAAATTTCTTATTGCACTGAATGTCAGAGTTGTCTGACTCTTATTCCCTCACAATATGTAATAATTAATAAAATTTAATCCTTTATTAGAATTCATTGAAACAAAAGTACAAAAACAAGAAAAAAAGGAAATAATTTTAATTAGCATTTAATCGATAGTTTGACTCTTTTTTCATTTGATAACATTCCCAAAATTACTGGAATCAAAATCTAATTAATTTTTTCAGCTATTAGTTTGTGAAAGTTGCAAAATCTGAGTCAAGAGTGTACTATAGCTAGTGCTACCAGATGTTCAGAGTAAATCAAGTAATAAACAAGGGAAATTTTTATAAATCGAACTCAATGTAAAATTTTTCAATGGCTTTCATAAAGCAAATTATGAGTTCAGTTTGAAAAACATTTTAGACTTGTGCCCTAGCACTTTTGCTGATAGCTTGTGCATTACTGGTTCACTGAGCATCCCTTGTTGAATAGAAAGTCACATAAATCATTTACTTGTTCGTAATTATTTACATCTAAATGAATAATTGATCAAGATTCACGACATGTGCTCACTTATGTCAAACTCAATCGGAATAACGTGAGCAAGCTTAATTTAATGCCGAATCTCAATCCATAACAATCAATATTCTGGTAATAAATCAAATATTAATTCATTGGTTGTATCGGATTATGAATAAAGAAATTGACTCTTCGGGGTATTATTCGATGAGATAATTATTCTCAACAATAATCGGCTTAAATTCGAGTACACTTTGGGTTAAAATATCATTTGAATAAAGTATTTAAACCGATAGTGAGATTATTTAGCACGAAATAACCACGGATGTCTGCGCAAATGCAACCTTGGTCTTTATGCTTAATCAAAATCAATCATGAATTATGAATGACATCATGAATTATTTGCCTTGATAATTTTAAAAATTAGTTTAAAATATAATTGAAGTTCTAATTTCATATTTTCGGCTTATTCCAGTCACCCTGGTTATTTTTCAGTAGTGAATTACGAACTAGAATTTCAAATCGAATAGACAAGAATTTGTGAAGCTCTGAATGTAATGTTTAACCATGGGCTATTCATTTATTACATTCGAATAAATTCATGATTGAATAGAAACTCCTTAAGCTTTAAGACTTTTGAGACAAGAATTAGGTTCTTATACATTCGCTCCACATTTTCATCGCAAATGCATCGAAGAATGAATTGAAAACTTTTTTAGAGTTAATGTTTTGAAATATAAAAGGTTTTCGATTTAAGACTATTTTGGTTTAAAAGTTATATCATTTGAAAAATAATTCCAAATTTAAAAAAAAATATTCTTTTGATCCGATTATAAATATTAACAATAATGGGTTTCTTTGGAAAATTATTATATTTTATCCTGTTTTAAGCAAGAACAAAGCTTAGATAAGGTTTTATATCATTACTATATAATGCATTTGAAAAACACTCGAGTGCTACTATAATCAACACCCTATATAATTAATTTTCCTTTATAATCAACAACTTATAGATTCCGAATCCACTTCAATAGACATTAATGTTAAAAGTAGTCCCTTATAGTCAACAATAAATTTCAATAAACTGTAAAACAAAATTCACTCAAATCTCTCAAAGAGTGGAAAATAACTGATTATTTCCAATAAATATCAGTATTTTATGTAAAATCTAAATATAATGTCATTTAAATA
>JAQFXL010000175.1:0-28483 GCA_034693445.1 Edwardzetes edwardsi | reverse complement strand
TCAGAGAAAGAGATCAGTTACGAGGATTTGCATCGTTTGCCATATTTGGACGCCTGTATCAGCGAAACACTTCGTATTCATACACCCCTTACTCGTTTGGAACGGGAGGTCAATCAAGATTTCAAATTAGGAGATTCAGAAATCAAACTTTACAAGGGACAGTTGGTTGAGATACCGGTCTATGCTATTCATCACTTAGAGAACTACTACCCGAACGCTGATAAATTCATCCCTGATCGTTTCCTTCCTGAGAATCGGAATCAAATAACTCCGTACACGTATTTGCCGTTCGGAACGGGTCCTCGAAATTGCATTGGAATGAGATTTGCATTAATGGAAATCAAGTTATCGATTGCTCACATCATAATGAGATACCGATTCACTAAATGTGACGAAACCGAAGAACAAATAAAATACAAAACAATGACTCCATTGTTGAGTCCAATTAGTCTTACGGTTGGTATAGAAAAAAGATAATTATATATATATTCTGTAAATTTCTTCGAATTATAGTTCTTATATCCAATAAAAGTGATTTTGAGTCCATTTCTAACCTTTCACTCATTGATTACATCAATTCAACAGAAGTTCAATAGAAATGGAAGTAATTGGGATTAAAATCAGTTAAAATAAGAAAATGTTTTTTAAGTGATTCGCGCATCAAAACAGTTACGAATTTATAAACTCTGAACATTGCATTCATATAATTATAGCTAGGTAACTCAAAAACCATTAATCAAAGTTTTTCAAAAAAAATTCCCAAAAAATAATCTCAGGGTTGAAAATCAATTATTAATTATTATTGAATTGAAGGTTACTTGGTGAAAAAAAAGCTCATCAAATGATTGGCTAACCATTAATCCATCGATACATTCAAGTCCATCAAAAGTCCATTAAAACGATACAATAGTTGGTTGAAAATAACCATTAGGTTTGACAAGGTAATCCTAACAGCAGTTGGAATACGTCTCATCTTATGTAACCAAAAACCAGTTATAATTAAATATTGTCAACTATCAAGTTTTTATCTGATTTTCCTCGTTTCGAGTCATTTCCTTCGCAGTAAATCAATATTTCAATCAATTCGTAAGTTTAGGAAAATTTTAGTCAAATTCACTTAAAATACTTTTCCTCTTAATTTGCGATTTAATTGAAAGCGAAATGCAGTCAAATCTTTATAAAAATTGCCAATAAATTGATTGATTTGCATAAAAACTTACCCTTCAATAGAGTGGAGACCAGTATTTGGGAGCTCGGTTAAAAAAAGGTGGAGTTATCTTGGTTTTTCAATGCAATGTCAATTAAGATACATACCCTGTGGTACGGCCGCGCCTTCGAAACTAGCAAAGCAATAAAACACACTAAAAGTGCTACCAATTATTCGTTACAATATTGGTTACAACAATATTAGGCAATCAGAGGACTTGATAGACCATAAGGTTTGCTCTGTAGTGTAACACAACAGTCGGAGGTGCGGCCGTACCACCACTTTAATGTCGCTCCCAAATACTGGTGGAGACCATAAATGTTGTTAGGATTGCATTGCAGGGAAAGTGAGGAGGGGTTGGACTCTCAATGTTGGACATCTCATACTTACCGTTTAAAAGCTCCTGGAATAGATTAGGACAGGACAATCAAATCATAGTTAGTTTGAATTCAAGAATTGATACATTGGTTAAAGAATGCTTTTGACACTTTCCAGAATAACTTTAACCAAAATTAGTGCGATTCCAACAATATTACAATTGTTTGGGTAATAACTTCTAGTGATTGCTTGTAAACTATAGAAGCATTTGATTTGTACGAAGGCTGACGTTTGGTTGAAGTTATTTTGAAAAGTGTCAAGGACACTCTTTAACCGCTGTAAGAAAAACATTAGAAGAACAGAATAATTAGAAGAAACAGTTGATAAGTGAAGAAAAGGGTTTAATATAATGTCTTACATATTGATTAATATATAAATTATGACAAATCTCTGAATTCAGACATAATTTCAAACAATGAGTCAAATGTTTTATAAATATATATATTTATTAATGAATTAATTATTGAAAATAATTTGGAAATTAAACAAAATTCAAGTGAAAAGTGAATAATAATTACAAGTTTAAGAAAAAACAGGATTTTAAGCCCATTTAAAAGTGAAAATTATTTGCAATCAATATTAATATTAATAAATTTACAGCCATTTTGGAGATAATATTTTGTAATCATTTGCCCAAAACGTAATCGAAACCATAGATTCGATATTTGAGATGAAATTATATTGTATTTGAAAATTAAAAAAAACTAATTTTTAATTGAATTCAAAAGAAGAAAAGAATTGAAAAAACCTAAACCTAAGAGAAGAACGTCCTAACAGTTCCCCGAATGACTTTTCGACATATGGGGCAGTCTGTAACACATGGCGCGCACTGAGTACAGGCCAACTGATGGCCACACGGCAGGAATACAACTCCTATTTCGCGGTCTAAACATATTTTACACAACAGTCGGTTGTCTTCCGATTTGGGCGAATCCTCACTACTCGACAATACTTCCTGCGATTCGGGCGGTGATGAAGAGTAAGTGGAAAGTGTGGACGTCGTCGAAGCTATCGATATCTGAGAAGCGGGCAATTCATTACCAGAATTGTATTCTTCTTCACTGGAAATGCTAGTCATGTACTCGTTCTCAGACTCACTACTGTTGACAACTGGTCTTCGAGTACTGTTCCAAACAAACCATACAATTAAACATAAATTTAAACCAATAATTAAGGGGACATACATTTGAACAGTTGACTGATCTCTCCATTGAGAAACAGCATCGTAGAGATGAGCAAAAGAAGTGAAGGGCTGTTTCTCATCGCGCCATCTCTTAAAGAGCACAGCCTTTATTGAGTCGACAGAAAAGGCATTCAAATCGATTAACTGTAAGACGATATCGGAATTCATCCATTCGGTGACAGCCGTCACACCCAACGCGTCATTTTCTTCATCTTCAATATCAGAGCCAATAGGACTGTAGAGCTCTGGATCTGAATCAGGATTTGGTGATGGGTTTGACGGTTGGCCCGATTCAGAGGCAGCCAATCGACGACACTCTTCAATAAAGGTTTGACTTTTGTTGAGTACAACGAAATGGCATTCAGGGAACCACTTAGCATGCTCAATCCAGGGATCGTCTCCGAGTTCCCAATTGAAAAGTCCTCCGTCGCAGTAAAAACACTTTACATAATCACTGACACCGACTGAATAAAAGCCGGCCTCAGCTAAAGCTCTGGTGTCGACGGGCACAGAAGGACTCCATTTGTGTGTCATAAAAGAGCGCAGTCGGGCATCAATTGACTTATAATTTGAGTTTTTGGGTCCGCGATGGGGTTGGACTCCATATTCTTTCATTTCAACGGCGGCCACATTCCTGTTATTCACTCCAATTGCGTTCATATCCATTGGAGAGAAGTTTCCGCAAACATCGTATCCGGTGTTTAAATTTCTTTTCGGGCCCCGAATGGGATCGTCTTCTATGGGTTGATTTCCAACGTCTTCTCCCATAATAAAAGGACATCGGGGGAAATTTCGCGCGTGTTCTGAGAGCGGGCGGTCACCTAAAGAGGCAAAATAGCAGATTAGTCAACAATGAGAACTGAACAGAATAAAGAGGACACACATACCCGCTTCCCAATTGTATACCACTCCTCGACAGAAAGCGCACTGCACTCTATCGCCATAAAGAAAGAAGAATCCGGCTCTGGCCAACTCTTCGGGAGTGACCGACTCTAGAGTCCATTTGGCGGTCTGTCGGGCGTGGAATGACCGCAATCGAGTCCATTCGCTTTTCATCAGTTCATAGAAGGACTGCAACCAATTGCTGTTACAGTTCTGCTGCGATTGAGAGCAGATTTGGTTGAAGTTATTGATCACTGACTCCAACTGATTGCCGTCCATTGCGGTCACCGCAGAGGTGGCCGAAAGGGGGGCTCTGGAGGTCGACTCATTCGGTTGCGACAGTATTTGCATTCTATTCAACGTTTGAATGGGATTTGAATTCAACGAATTGTTTGCTTGCGATAAATGGTTCGACATTTTATGGGTTGACCTCTGAGTCTAACAATGAGATAAACTTTAGTACGAATTGACGTTCAGTTCATTTCATTAAAATTCAATTCAATGCAAATTTTTTTTTTGTTTAAATTTGATTTCAATCAAAATCATCAAAATAATTGACGCAAGCATTTAATCATAATTGATCTTGGTGATAATTCGAAAATTATAGACTGTACTCGACTATTATTGGCTCATTGATCACATTCTAGGAATTCAAACTCTAGGCTCTCGATTGTAATCAAATTAATTTGAAATAACAATAGAAAACAATGAAAATGATGATAAAAGTGCTTATTTTTGACATTACCTTGCTCCTTTTAAAAGAAGAACATTTTTGACACAATTATTAAACTACAAAACGTAATCAAAATTTGTTTGAATCAAATAAATAGCAAAATGTCTGACTTTTTATGGGATTTCCGTTTGAGTTCTCAGAACTCTATACACAAATAAAGTGAAAGATTTTCACTAAAAGTGCGCACAAAAGCACTTTTCATAGAAAACCTCAACTCTGCGCACATCTCTTATACTGTATTTGTCATAGGATTGCAGTAATCTTTGTGTTAATAAAGCAATCTTTTCATTTTAACTACGTTTTACAGTGTGGTAGAGTTGTAAACACACTTCATAATAAATGCACATGGTTTACTCATACAATTCCTTGTAATTGAACTGTCCAGCTGATTTTCACGTGTTCACATTTTAGTCACTAATCCTGATTGCAATTTGAAAAGCAATTTTAAAAGTTTCTGATAGAGTCTGGAAAAGTTGCCTAGATTAGAATTATCAATATATACTTTTATCATTCAGTTGTCTGTAGAAAACGAATTGAGAAGGGTCAAGTTTTTGTAAATACTAGGCAAAAAAGTTATGTTTTTCAGTTTCTCAAGGACTGTGGATGAATTAGTAAATAATTTGTAATAGAAATTCGATATGTGCTAGCTCATATGTTGCTTATTCAGCACTTTTCTGACTTTAATAATATGAGAGATTGAAAGCTGTGCTTATTGTGCATTTGATAACTCAATCTATTATTTCAGTTTATCTGATTACAAAGTTTAAAACATTTATACTGGTAGTACCAGTCTGGTACAGTTACTGTACAGCTATATGCTGCATACTGCTACATTTTCTACTATAATAACCAAGTACAGTTGAATGCCTCTATAATGAACACCCTATATAATGAATTTTCCCTTATAATCAACAACTTCTAGATTCCAAATCCACTTCAATAGACATTAATCAATGTCCTTTATAATTAACACTCCTCTGTAATCAACAAATTGTTCAAACTAATCGTGTTCATTATAGAGTCAGTCCACTGTAGTTATATTCATAGTCTTGTTGTAAAGTGCGACATAATCAGTGCAAAACCAAACTATATCTTTACTCAATGACATGTGACACTATCCTAATGAAACTGTCAATAAATTGACCCACTCAAAAGATATCTGATCCCCTAAGTAGAGAAATTCCCAAGATTAGATTATGCTATTGCTAAGTCACTGCATGAGATGACGAATAGTTAATACAAACCGTACTGTAGAGCACTCAGGAATGTCAATCGTCGGGACATTGAGTGCCATCTCTTCGTAAAAATTAGCATCAAATCAATAGTTCTTTTTGTTGTTTCGCATACAAAGACCCAATAGAGTCACTCAACTGATAGAAAGTTTTAGTACTTTTTATAATAGTTTGTTAACGAATACAGACACATATTTATGTAATTAAATAGTAGTTATTATTAAAAGCAAATACACTATTATTTGTTTGAATGGTTTAAAAGTATTAGTGAATGAATGTAAACAAACGGTCATTTTGGTGGAGAACTCATTACAATACAGACATTGAGACCAATACTGAGAACTAGTATTAGATTATCAGACGATTCAAGCGATTAGTCTCTCATTTAAATCCGATTCAAAGTATCAAAACATAATTCAACGGATATTTTATTTAAATTTTAGTCAAATCTATCCCTAAATTCACAACAAATTTATTGCTGTTTTGTATCAAAAATCGTGTTATTTTTTAATTACCCAAAAAGAGACTCAAATCTATTGATTTCGCGTTTGTTTTGCGAAACCCTTAAAACGCATACAAAAGACTTGTTTTGAAACAAATCCGTTATCACCAGAAAAGAAACAAATTGTGTTTCAATTCTTAAATATTTGTCGCTTTTAATCAGTTAGTTGTGTCCTAACAAGTCATGGCCTGCGCTACACTCAAACGACCCCTCGAGTGGTCCGATCCTTCGATGTCTCCGCCGTCGGCGCACAATAGTGGACACAAGGACTCGGCTCACGGTTTTGGGCACCACTCAAGAGCTGCAAAGCGAAGATGTCTGACCTCTCTTACTATGAGTCCACAAATACCAAAAGAAAATTCACATTTCGGTGATGTCCACCCAATTTTGTCTTCAGGTTTGTCCTCTTTTCTAATCTAATCCATGGATTTGCAGCTCATTTGTCGCCGAAATCAATGCTATAAATGATTTTCAAATATAATTAGCTTTTGTTTAAACTATTGATTGTTTTGAATGTCTTCACAATATTTGCCTATAAATTGATTTATCGATTGTTTGGTTTATTATTCATTTGATTAACTCTTTTATTGATTTTTCAGAGGAAATAGCGGTCAGTATTCGTGAAGAAATGCGACGACTCTATAATCGTAAGAAATTACACGTCTCTCACACGTCTTCGTCGACTTCGAGCACTTCCAATGAGGTCTCACTTGCAGGACATCCGCCATCGCCTAATACTAGTTCTCAAGAGTATGCTATTGTCTTAAACTCTAAACAAACCCTTTTCTCTAACGGTTTTTTGTTAAATGTTTTAATTGATCCCAAATTAAGTAATTTTATGATAATTGGCAACACTTTTCTCGACAACCAGAGCGTAGATATTGTTATTATAAGACTTAATGTCTTCCCATTTCTATTCCTTTTGTTTTAATACTTTAAACAATTATCTCATAACTGATGTCTTATTGTCTGAAATTAATTGAATGTATGTTTTAGTGGATTCTCTTCACCGCCACATGAAATGCAAACGTGTCTGAGCTCGACATCGATTGGTCTGTTGTCGCCGTCGAGACGGGATGCGCCCCTCTTTACCTTCAAACAGGTGGGGCTTATCTGCGAACGCATTCTCAAAGAAAGGGAGACTCAGATTAGACAAGAATACGATGACGTTCTCAACACTAAATTAGCCGGTAATTCGACCATTGCTTCAATTGATTGAATGAGTGTCTAATCCTGTGCTTTGAATTACAGAACAATACGATACGTTTGTCAAATTCACTTACGACCAAATTCAGAAACGGTTTGAAAATGGGGCCATTCCTAGCTGTAAGTCCTGTCCGCCCACTCTGTTATAGATTTGTTGCTAATTTGATTGTTTTGTTTCTCTTTGTTTACAGATTTATCTTAGGGTTAATGCAATTAGTTATTGAATTTTAGACGAAATCTACAAAATTGCCAAACAATTAAAGTGTGCTTTTCTTCTCATTCTGTTCTGTTTTAATTCCTTACTATTCCTTTGATTTGCCATAAAATGTATGCAAATTCTCAAATAATTTCTGGATTTTTCTAAATTATTATTATTATTATTAAACGATATAATTATTAAATTACTTTATATTCCGTTTGTTTTAAGAGTTGAGACGTTTTTCATTAGAATTGATATTAATTTTCTTAATTAATAATCTTTTTTTTATTTAATAATTTGAGTAATTCTTTAATTATTGAGGAATTTTTGAGACAATTTTCAATTCTCTTCCCAATTGTATCGTATTTTTGTTATTATATTATATTTGATGTCATTTAAGCAAAAAGCAAACGATATCTAAAAAAATGATTGAATTCAATCTCAAAATGACTCATCTTTTTGGACATTATTTGCCTCTAAATTGTATTATTATTGAAGTAATTTTGAGTCAAAACTATAACATATATTGAATTTTCTGTCAATTTTCCGATATTTCAAACCAAATAAACGGATAATAAAATGACAATTATATCACATTTGACTTCACATTATTTGACAATTATTTCTTCAAAATGGGTTTTTTGCACCAATTTTGGGCCAAAAAGGAAAAAATTATTTAATGCCAAGAACTGAATGAGTAAATTAAGTTTTAATTCATTATATATTTAAATAAATTGTCTAACAAGAGAAATATAACCATGTTTAGTTTGAAATTAAGCTGATCTGTTCTTAATGGTGACAATCAGTGGTTCTGCAGTACAAACGTGAGTTGTAGTCAAGAATTTGGGCGGAATATGTGTCTTAGAATTGGCACTCAATTTAAATTTACTGACGACGTGTGCGATGCAGGCCTTCATTTCCATGTTTGCCAAACGCATCGCAACACAATTTCGAGGGCCGACAGCAAACGGCAAGTATGTGTAGGGAAGGATTTTCTCTTTGTTACCAGGCATAAACCTGTCTGGCTCAAACCTTTCAGGGTCTGGAAAGAACTCTTCGCTGTGATGGACAGCATATACTGAAATATGAACTAACATTCCTGCATTCAGAGTGATTCCAGTGTCTCCTAATTGATAATCAGAGTTAACCTCTCTCTCAATCCTGAGGAATGGTGGGTATAGTCTTAGACTTTCGGATATGATTGCGTCCAGGTATGGAAGTTTCCAAAGTATTTCATAATCAAACTGACCGCTTGAGTCCATTGCTGTCTGCAATTCCTCATAGAGTTTCTCCTGGATATCAATATTGAGAGCCAATTCATAAAAACAAAATGTGATGCCAGTGGAGGTCGTCTCATAACCAGCCAATAGGAAGAGCCACGACTGGGCTATCATTTCATTGTTTGTCAGACCTTTCCTATTGTCTGTTCCCGAGTCGATCATCAACTGAAGCAAATCGTGTTTGACTTCGTTATTGTTTTGGCGATCATTTAATAGCTTTCGGCTCACATTAAATAAGTATTCATTGGACTCCTCCTCAAACATTGAGCGCACATTTAAGAGTCTGAGCAGAAATTTGGGAAAGAGAAAGGTCAAAAGGATTACTCGCAGTTTGGGATGAAATATATTCTCTGCACTTTTGATAAACGGGTTGTTCGAGTCTTTATAAACATTGAATTTTGTAGCGAAAGCACATTTTGCGATCACATCCATTGTATACCTTCCGCACAAATACTTCAAATTGATATCTTTGCCATTTTGTGAATATTTATCCAAAACTTCAGTCAAATCATCGACACATTCCAGTATGAGAGGTGTCATACGTTTCACCTTGCTTGCTGTGAAAACAAAGCTGGTCAAAGATCTCAATCTCTTCCAATCTTCATCTCTTGCATAGAGGACAGCCCTATCTAGAATTTTATGGCATGTTTTGAAAGAACGCCTGTTTCTGAATATATGAAAATCTTTAACCATGATCAATTTAATAAGTTCTGGATCGTTAACTGTTAGAATCGGTAATTGTCCGCAAAAAATTCTGCAGGAATAAAGTCAAAATGGTGAAAATTAGAGCAAGATAATTCTTTGTGCTACCAACCCATAGATTCTGCCATATTTTTTGCCAAGCTCCAAATCGATCTGAGCAAAAGATTTAAAGTGAGCCATCAGAATATTGCCGAAACCAATACATGGTTTGGGACCGACAACGCCTTTCTTAGTCCAGTAATCGAAATTTCGTGTGAAATACCTATTAAGAGGTTTTTGTCATTTTCTTTGATTTGGTAAAAATCTTCAAATATTTTACCAATAGATGAAAGGAATGAGAATTAAGGGAAAGACCGTTAAAAGTAATAAACACATTTAACTAATCAAGCTAAAGTAAAATTATGAGCAATCCTGACTCAAATTGATTTAAAATGACTTTAATATTCACATCAGTTTTGTATATTAAGAACAGATGTTCTCTAAAACCAAAATTTGAAATCAAATAAAATTAAACTTTAATTTGTTTATAAAATAATGAAATGAAAAATAACTAAAAACCAAAATAAAATCAATAAAATTCAATTTTTTTGTAAAAATACGAATAATTAAAGCAATGAATAAATCAGTTATCGATTGGTTCAGAACTTGAATTGTCGATCATCTTTGAAATGACACGAATCTGCTTCTCCTTTGACTTAATACATCCCTCGACCACTTCTATTGCTTTTTCAATCACTTCTAAATCAGACTTCTTATATGACTTCTTTTTAATTGTCTGAAGCAAATCATTCTTACAGTTCTTGAGGATGACTATCGTCTCTGCAATAGTTTTGAAGCAATTCCTCCACTCGTCATCGATGGTCAATATATTGCGTTGTTTGCGGACAAAGTAATAATAGGTACGGCTGTAGAAAACCATTTCAACGCAATATCGGAATGTTTTGTTGTCGTCCATCGAATCCAAATTGTTTTTGCTGTAAACCATTGCTTTGGAATAATTTTCGATACTTTCGAAACTTCGGGATAGTTTTGTGTTGATTTCAATCATTCGCTCACTTTTTGAGTAAAGGTAATCATAAAAGTTTGAGTAACACTTTTCGGCATTAATTAGTGTCACTTCATTGCAATCGGTGTCGAATTTATTGATCCAATACTCGAATGACTTTTCAATTTCTTTAACCCTTTCGACAACTGAAGAGATATCGAGGCTTTCGCCACATTTCATACACGAACTCTGAGTCGAATCGGTCTGATATATGAAGAATCCATCGGAACAGTTGTGACATTTAAGAGTTGGCAAACTTTTGGCGTCAGTCACACATTGATTGCAATTACATCGAAAGAAGTATTTTTTCGATAGAGTTTCCTGTCTCTCCTCGAAGGACATACCGTGACTGTAAGGGCCGTATGAAATGCTCACTTCCTGATCTTTTTTGATCGCCTCAGTGGTTACTACAGAGATGTGCTGTCCATTGAAAATCCAATAAGCATTTGGAGAACAGCTATGATTGAAAAACGAGGCCTCAAACATAAGGGCATTTCCAATATGTCCACCTCTGAACGCCCGATCCTCTGACATGTGTTCATACATTCCAAACACATTAATAAATGCTTTGTAATTAAAAGTGTCCAAAAGAGCCGACAAGTCTTTCAAATAGTCTTCAATCAACCGATCTTTTGGTCGCAATTCTTCAAATGAATCCAAAATGAATGCCATTTGAATGGATCGACAAATTGATGGAATCTTTGTCTTTAGACAATATTTGTCTTTGTGGTCAATCAGTTGAACAAATTTAAGATAATTTAGTTTCTTGGGATCTGATTCTTCGATGAGATGATCGCCTCTAACAGTCAGATTCGTCTGAATTGTGGTCTCTTTTGCCAATTCAATAGCCATTTGGGGTCCGACTGAGAGAATGATTTTATACAAGAGGTGATGACTTGTTCCCAAATTGTGCAGTATTTCAATGATTCCACACTCATGTGTGTGATGGTAGGCTTTGTCAGCGCATTGCTGATCACAGAAGACCACTTGAGAGCACTGCCTACAGGGCCAACACTTGTATCCAATGTTTTTGAAACAATTCTGACAATGAGTTGTAAAGAAGTTCTTAAACAGAACTCCTGACAGTGCCTTCTCGACGGCCATTATCTTTCCTTTAGGAATGGGTTCTACAGCTATATAGTGACGGCCTTTGGTTTCATTTTCACGTAACTCGAGTTCTGGGCTCCGAAAGGATTCGATGTTTTTGATGTGGACTTCAATTGTTTCCAATTCGCTCTCAAATTGTTTCGTTTCTTTCGATTCTTCTGATTCTTCATTTATTCGGTCCATAATTTGGTCCTTCATTTTGATCAGAGAACTGACTGTTTGGTTATGGATTGGAAGACAAGGAATCAATTGAATGATTGCTGTAATCACTGATAGCGCTGAGTAGTAACGTCTGAGTCGACACAAACAGTAGACTTTATGTATCATCAGTTGTAGTCTTTCCATGAATTTCATCGAAAACTCTGAGAGATTGAGAGCACAGTTGATGTCAAACAATGCATTTCCATAGGCTTTCATCTCGAAGAATGTCACCGATCTGGCAGTGAATGCATACGTGAGCTCATTGTCTGACTCCACTCCTGATTCTATGGGATACGGAGCAGACATCACAGCCTATGAAAGTAATTATTTAATTAATGTGAAGGGAACAGAATAGAGTGGACTCTCACAGAACTGAAGTAATAGAGAGCGTATTCATAGTTCTTCTTCGAGAGATACAGATTTCCCTTTTGACGGAATGCCTGCGATTTCTCCAATGATTTCAAATTTTCCGTTTTGTTATCCGACAGATATTTGCTAACATTTTGTCGAATATTTTCAATGGGACCGAGTTTTTCAAATGCATATTCAACCCGTTCCCGACTGTCCGCAAGTGAATTAAACTCTTCATTCATCAAATTATCCTTTATCTCTAAAATCTGATCCATATTTAAGAAGTGAAGCAATTGATTAGAAATTAAAAATCAGTTTGAAAAGTTCACTCGATTATTGAGAATATCTCGTGAAGTGCTTAAAGTTTTGAATACAAATAATTACGAATTTTTTTAAAGACTTTATTGAAAGAAATTACACTCAAAGCAAATATGAACTCAATTTACTTAGTGTTTGCCTTACTGTCCATTTGTGGCTACATTAGGGCTGAAGACTCTACTACTGATCCCTCGGTTTGGATAATAATCTTTATAATTTTGGTCATATTATTTATGGTGTTTGTGAGTCTGATTGCTGTCTACTTCTGGAATAAGTCCCATAATATGTCATCAAATGATATACAGAAAGGTTCTGAAGAGGAGAAACATATTTAATCCAAAGAATTGTTTTCATAAATTTTGTTGAAACTAAAAATTTTCGATTTATTTGAATGCAATTTCATTTGTAAATCAAAAACATTAAAAATAAACTCTCATTTTATTCAGTGATTAATGTCTTCACTCTTTTACTGACTTTGCTTTTGATTAATGACTAAAATGTGTTTTTATAAAAATATTTGTTATAAAAAATTCTTCATTTTATTCCAATGTTAACCGGAATTGAAAACTAGCCAACAATATGCTCTTTTAACACTAGACTAATGAATAAAATGGTACTTATCCTGATAATACTGTGCTTTCCTATGATAATTAGAGCTCAACTTGCAAATCAAAGCTCATTAAAAGTATGCCCTCAATATTGGAGAGAATATAAAATATCGAATTCTAGTCAAACCAAATGTATTAAACCCTTCTATGAAATGGTTGGTAGAGATGAGGCTCAGAGAAGGTGTCAACAAATGGGTATCGGATTTGACTTAATTGAAATCCATTCCATGTATGAAAATTATGTTATTATCAATACATTAGCAGAAAGAGGTATTCCTAATATTATTTCATTGATTTTGAATGAAAATAATTTCGATTTTATTTTTGATAGTCTTTACACTCAATGAGTTGAACGACGATTTGTTTAATAACTTTAGGCCTCAGATTTGGATCGGAGCCAAAAGAGTACCCTTCGGTGGAATCAAAGATTTCCAGTATAGAAGTGGCTGCGGAATCAAAGATTTTAGCTTTTGGCATAAGGGACAGCCTAATGACCATTTCAACAACGAAGACTGTGTCTACATAATGATTGACCCTTACTTCATGGGAATGTGGGCCGACTATAACTGTGATATCAAAATGTATTACATTTGTCAGTTTGTCACTGATTTGAGACCTCCTTGTAATGGAACCAATTATAATCTCTTTGGATATAATGAAACTAATCCTGCAATTCATTATATTAATGCGCAAAACGAGAAAACAAACATATCATCAGATAAGCATCAAAATGATTCAAAAAGTTAGTAGAAAACTCTATGAGTTAATCTGATCATGTTCATTATATTTTTAAGTAGGAAATACTACATATACTACATCTAAGGACAGGCATCACAAGAGACCCATTATTTTCAATCCATTTGAATTAATTAATAAATTGTTAGAAAGATTTCGTAAAGTTTAGAAATTTGAATTAAAACATATTTTTAAAATGATTGAAAATTTGCAGGATGTGACATAAATAGTCTTTTGCTAGACTTATTGTCAGTGTAAGCGACAAATTTAATTGTTTTTCTGTGCAATAAATGAATTGATTGTCATAAACCAGTTTCAAAATTGTTGTCAACGATTAGAAGTTTATGAAAACATTATTATTGTGTTTTTCATAAATTTTCTTATGATTTGTCAACAGTTTAATCAAATTTTAGATTAATTTTGTTTGCGATTCACTTCAATGTCACAAATTCTGTCGATAATCATAAGTTAAATACTTTTCAATTGAAGTTTTGATGATATTTGAAATTTGCTTGATTGTCATCAATTGACTCATCATTACAAACACATTTAGTGACGAGAAGACTAAGGAAATCTATAACTCATCATTCATACAATAACTTGTTGTCGACCAACAAATGAATTCTGTTGATTATCCAAGTTCATTTTGTTGATTCTCGTTATCATTCAAATGATGTTTTTGAAAATTTGACAAAAAAATGATTTGGATTTTTATTAAATTTTCAATTCTGTTGAATATCATAACTAATATTTGCGGACAATTGCAAACACAACCGGAGCAAATTCACTTGTCATATGGAGGTGTGACACCATGAATATTTAAATGGATTATTTATATTTACTGTTATTAGTTGACCCGACTCAGATGGTGGTCACCTGGACTACTTTTGATAAGACAAATACTTCAACCGTTGAGTTCGGAATAATTGATTTCAACAGAACTCAGACCGGATTCAGTACTTTATTTATTGACGGCGGGAATGAAAGCAGAAAAATGTATATTCATAGAGTAATTTTGACAGATTTAAGCCCAGGAATGGTTTACTGTAAGCTATTGTCTGACAAAAATTGTGATAAATGTAAATAATGCCTAAATTATCTACCAGTCTATCACTGCGGAAGTAGTGATGGTTGGAGTGCTCTCTTCAGGTTCAGAGCTATGAAAGATGGAAGCGATTGGAGTCCAAGATTCGCCGTATTTGGAGATTTGGGTAATGAAAACCCTCAGTCAATCCCTCGCCTTCAAGAAGAGGTTCAGAGAGGAATGTATGACAGCGTTTTGCACATCGGTATTGTCTACAAACGAACAGCACTTTCATAAACCTATTTATTATTTGTTAATTTCAGGGGATTTTGCGTATGATTTGGATTCTGTGAGTTAATAATAGTCACAATGGTTTAATTAATGCAAGTTTTTAAGGATAACGCCAGAGTCGGCGATGAGTTTATGAGACAAATAGAATCGATGGCAGCATATGTTCCCTATCAGGTCTGTCCCGGAAATCATGAGAATAAATAGTAAGTTTTGACAACAAATTGTATTAATTCACTAAAAATCTCTTTTCCAGCAATTTTTCCAATTATGACAATCGTTTCTCAATGATTGACAGTAAGACGGGACAAATCAATAATCATTACTACAGTTTCAATGTAGGACCGGTGCATATAATCTCATTTTCAACTGAATTCTATTACTTCCCTCAATACGGATGGAAGCAATTGATATATCAATACTATTGGCTAATCAATGACTTACGTGAAGCCAATAAACCTGAGAACAGGGCTTTGAGGCCATGGATTATAACAATGGCTCACAGACCCATGTATTGCAGTACTAATGACCGGTAATGTGAACACAAAACTCATTATCTATCGATCAGTTCTCTCAAAATATTGTGTATATCTCCGACAGAGACGACTGCACTCATAAGCAAAGTATTGTAAGTCGAGTGTCGCTCAAACATAATACACATTCCTATGATTTCTCCTAACTGTAGATTCGAAAGGGATTACCGTTTGTTCACACTCTGGGCTTAGAAGACTTGTTTTATGAATTTGGTGTGGATGTGGAGTTGTGGGCACACGAACACGTCTACGAACGAATGTGGCCTCTCTATGACCTCCATGTTTACAATGGTAGTTACGACGAACCTTATACCAACCCCTCAGCACCCGTTCATATACTCACTGGTTCGGCGGTAATTAGAAATTAGTTACTTTTTTGGTCAATAAGTCAATTCAATGTCAACATTAGGGATGTAAAGAAAGACACGACTCTTTTGTATCAGACCCTCCACCCTGGAGTGCGGTCCGAATATCAGACTATGGCTACACACGACTAACTATTCTGAACAGAACACATCTATCACTGGAACAGGTCTCTGATGATCAGGTATTATCCATTCAAAGCTATCGTATCGATCGGTTATTTCAATTGAAATAATTGTTTAACAGATGGGGAAAGTTGTGGACAGAATTGTGTTAATTAAAGACTCGCACGCAATGAGAAAACCCAAACGAAACCAATATTTTCAGAACTAATGCTTGAATTTCCTGAAAACAATTGTTTTTTCAACTTTTTTTTATGCCGTTTACTGTTTATACCATTAAATACTTTGCATATAAAAAGTGTTTTATTCAGAGATAACTATAATTTGATTACTTATTTCATCGAATAAATCACTCAATAAATATGTCAGAATTAAAGCAAGAACAAATTATCGAATAAACGCGATTGTATATCATTTTAATAAATGGTAAAAACTACAAAAAAGGCAGTTTTCACAGTAGTTAAATATAGTTTAAGTTATTCTGAGTTAAGTCGTGTGCAATTCTATGAGTGGACAGTTGTATAATTGAAATGATGTGATAATAAGAAATGGATTAGTTATTCAAACAGACGTTCAATTGTGTGACCCATTGTTCGCAATATTTGTACGCATTTTCTGATTGTTTTATATAATGTATGAAATCGGAGACCAAATCGCAAATCAAACTACAGATTAAATACAAATTAAGAAATATATTTCCTGTGCTATCAATGGAGTCACTCCTTAGGAATGATTCGTCTTTTGGCAGAACTTCCCTCTTCCTCTATAAAGCTCTCCTCCTGTTTCTGAGATAGTTATAGAAATCAAATACAAGTAAAATACAGCAAACATTGAATGCACGCACTGTTATGGTGTAGTTGGACTGTCGGGTAGTGTACGACACTTTCCTATTACAGAAGTGTTCCACAATTGACACCAAAAACGCTAAAATCAAACCAATGCACAGAACCAGAAGTCCCACAAAAATATTATTCAGAGTTATGTTGGTATTTGACAGTTCCTATTGTTTAAAATCAAAAGAATTTTTAAAAATAGTCCTGGCTTATACATGAATTTGATGTAAGCCTTGCCTTCATATCATATAGTTTGCATTGTGACCTATCCCACCACCATTTATTCTCTAGTTTTGTGATGTCTCCCCTTTCCTTCATCTGAACGATCACTTGATTCAAAGGTTTTCTACGAAAAAATCGAAAACATTTCTCAATTTCAGACTATTTATCAAAATAAGGAATTCCTCACTTGAGAGGCGATCCCAGGGGTAATGCAATTCCGTAGTCAATCGAATGGAAATTCTTCCCAATTTTGAATGTATTGCACGGCTGGCGATCACTTATGTAGTTATTCATCGGTGCCTCCAAAATGAAGACATACTGTCCGTCAGATTCACGAACTTTATTGACGCCATCGATGTAAGAGTCGACGAATACATTATTCATTGATTGCATTCTTTCCCACATTCGGTGATAAACGACTAAATTTGAACTCTAATTACGTAAGAATTGAGATAAATGTGAGAAACAAAGAAAACACAGAATAACTCAGAATAAAATCCATACTTTAAAAAAAGTTTGAGACGAAGAATCTTTTAAAGTTCCGTAATCTATAAGATTTTGTTTTGCAAGATCTTCTACTGAAGTGATTGGGACTAGCATTTGGTCGTCTTATCATAAAATGATTGTCAATTAGTGAGTATTTGAAAAACTACTGATTCTGTGCTTACAATAAACGAATGCATCGCTGAGTGACTCGTATTTTCCCAAAACATTAAATAAAGTGAATTTCATTTTAGTTGTCACAGAATTTGCCGTCAAATTTGATAAATAAGATGTGATTGTAATGAAGACGAAGAGCCACCAAACGAATGATACCATACGACTGGATATGGAATGTGGGTAAACACCGGACACCTGGTATAAGAGGACGCCCACAGAGTAGGAAAGACTCGAACACAACGATATATTATTGTTATGATTAGGATTACTGTCTTTAACGTCTCTATCCATAGACAGCTTTGAGACGATGTAGAAGATTATCGTCACTCCGAACAACGCGATCACAATCGAAGCCCAGACCTCTTTGGTTAGTGGCCTTACGAATGGAAATATGTCTGGCGTTACAACAGTTGGCTTTTTCATCATTAATGAAATTCCAGTTGTCATAAATGGTTGAGTGAAGTCAACCACTCTAATACGGGAAGGAGTGATAGTCAACGGCGCGATTGCCTATCGATTCCAATACATTAATTAATTCAATCATTCATTTCTCTGACAGACATTATATTAAGTGATTTATTATTGTATTAATAATTAATTGAGTTATTCATCTAAAGTACGAACCAAATCGACTTCATTTCTGATGAGTTCGCCTATCATTCCGTTCCACCCGGACTTTGCCAGTGGATCAGGTGCTCCATATTTAGAGTCGTTAACAATTCGAAAATTATATTGAAAGCCGATCATATTGGCCACAAGATCTGCAATATCTTTGACAAAGCCTTCAAATCTATCCTTTCCATTAAGAGTAAGGCCATTTTCTATCTTTTTCAGCATAAGAAAGGGCTCCTCCTATAAAGTGATAACAATTTGAGCCGATAATTATCAGAATCATAGAAATCATTGAAAACGATTCGATTGAGTTTCAAATGATTGGTATTCAAAGCCGAAAGTTTAAGACAAACCCATTGAAAGTCAATGAAAAATGAATTAAACAATTGAATGGATGAAAGAGTTTTGGATATAATGTTATACAAAACGATAAGAAATGAGTGATTATTATATTGAATGATACGATGAATAATGATATTTAATAGTAGTATTAGAAGTGTAGATCACTCACCAAAATAGTGGTAATGGTGTACGTCATGTCCTGGTTAACCAGTGCTGACCTATCATTTATTCTGAGCCTATTTGGATGCAGTACCGTTAGACCCGACAAATCAGACCATAAGGCTATCTATAAATCAATTTATCAAATATTTTTTTAGAAACAAATGCTTTTTTCGCGTCAATTCATTAAATTTAAATCCAAAGCTTTGGACAAAACAATTAATTTGAGTTTTATTTCGGATGAAATTACTTACGAAATATCAAAAATTGCTTAAAAAAGAAATTAGGTTTCATTTTGTCTTTTGTTTGAACCAAAGATTGTTAAAAATTTCTTTACTCATAATTCGTTTGACTGGAAAGTGATTACAACAAAGAAAACAATTTATTTTCATCGATAATAGAGTTGAGAACACAAATGAATTCTCGTGAGTCTGAGCCTAGAATTTAGTGCGAAATAAAACCTATTCCGATGTCATTACCCAAAGTAGAGCTAATACTGTGCTGTAAATAAGAAGAGGCTTTTCAACTGAAACTCTATTACTTATACCATAAACCAGTAAAGTTAAAAACAAATCAATTCTTATTGAAGAATAGGTATACCTTTTCAAAGACTCCATTATTGGAGATCTCAAATATTTCGATGGAGTAGTTCTTTCGGGAACCACTGCTGTGGAATTCAATATTCCCAGTTATGCCCGGGGTAGATGTCTAATAAAAGATGAAAAAATTGATATTTTTCTTGCACTCAAGTCAGAGATTGCAATCAATGGTAGAGCGTATAGATTGGGAACAACAAAACTATACTAACAATCTTCAAATGGTTGGCAATGATTTCTCCAAATTTGAATGGTTTGAGTGTAGGACAGGTCGGATCGATAGTCTTTCGGGTGAAGTTGACAGTGGATACGACTGATTCAGTTTCCAGTGCTCTAGTTATATTTATTTGCGATTGTATTATCAGATTGAATGCCTGTAAGAGAACCTGAGTGGCATCCAATGCCAGCGCCTCTTCGAGCTGTTCAATACAAATACCAAATAATCAGAATAAATGTCAAAAGTCTAGTCTTGAGGACAGCTTTTTGTGTTCAAAGTTTTTAAAGAGAATCTCATTTCTAGTATCACTTTCTCTCACTTTCTTTCATTACTTTACAAAATAGAGGACTTACTGATGGCATGTCTTTCTCTCCAAACTCATTGGCAAAAGTCTTCTTTATTTGAAGCAATTTTTTCATTTCATTTTTATCTGAAGGCAACGCAAAACTTGTGATATTGACGGCATTGAAAGCCGCCGGAACTTCTTTGGACCACATCTCACTCAACAACTGCACAGATATGGACAGGTATTAAGCATTGACTGATAGCGAAGACATATATTTTGGCGCAGGAAAACATCAAAAAATTACTTTATCCCCAAATAAGTTTGAGATTCAGTCACTTTTTTACATTAATGACAAATTCAAACATAAATTAAGTTAAGCAAGGTCAAATCAATATTAATAACAATAACAACAAGTAGTGATTACTTTTCCGAGTTATCATTGAGTTTCAAATGAATTAGTTTTGTTTTGAACTTTTAGTTTAATTCAATCGTTAATTAAACTGCAAATTGTCTTCCAATCAAAAGTGAGTTTAAAATCCAAACTTATTGAGTATGAAAGCAATGGGCAAGAAATGGAAAGGCATAGGATTTCAGGTCTGAAATACGTCAATCATTTTGTTAATTGGTGCTATACTTTAATCCTTTGACTATTGAAGGGCTAATTAGGGGAAAATCCTCTTGAGATCAATTGGTTAAATATTTAATTATTTGGCAAATGAGGTGATATTTGAAATGGCTTTGACTCACAATATTAGTCAGTAAGTAATGGAAAGTATTCCTCTCCATAGCCGTGTCCTGAATGTGATACGCGATGAGCGCTTTTGTGATGTGCAGATTGCAATTAAGGATAACATATTTCATACTATCCTTCCTCTCCCGGTCCAGCGATTTAAGCAATTTATAGCCTTCGCCAGCATTAGTGATGCGCTTAATTGTCGTCAATTGTATTTTGTGATCACTTCTATGCGAATGTTTTAACAGTTCTTGTAATTGAAAAATGCCTGTAAAATGCAAATCAAATAGTTTTGGTGTTGTCGAGGAGCAGGTCATTACTTGCCGTAATCTGAGTCATAAATATATATTAATTGTGTCCATTGATACCATTTAAGTACACTTATTATTGCCGGCCAATAGTTTGGCTCTAAGTTAATACCGTGAAAATCACTATATTCCGAGTTGTGACTCCTTTCATGGTGTCCACCAAACAGAGGTGAACTGCTTACTAGAGGCACCTGCAATACGTATCAGTGCCGGTGAAGGCAACCAAACCATTATGTCTTATAAGAATGTAATCTAATTAATAAGAATATAATCGAATCTAAGGTAACAAACAATATATAAAACTGACACTAATTTGATGTCTTATTGTTTAAGATTATGGTTTGAATGAAATTAAGAGTAAATTCCCAGTTTGGAAAAACATTTACTTGAAATAAATTGATTGATTCATTTTTCAAGGCTTTGTTATTATGAAAGAAGAGTTTAGAACTCAAACTTTGGGTGAAATTCATTTTTTATTCGATGGTTTGTCGAAAGCACTTAAATTTCGATCAATTTCTGGTCTAATGATTATTTTGGACCCAAAATAAAGAGTCAATGTTTTTGAAAGCATTAAAAATATGTAAAAATATGATAAATATAATTGAATTCAATTCAATTGAGTCATAGTAATAATGAATCTCTTATTTTCAAATCAATCGGAACATCACTCCATACATGAGGCTGTGCTATACTCTTATCAGTCTGAGCCCCGAATCAGTCTATTGATGCAGAATTTGCTCTGAAGGCATTGCTCTCAGTCTCTCTCCCGTTTGGGTCTTATTTCATAACTGAACAGCACTTCAGTTTGCATTCATTTTGTTAACGGAGTGTAAAAATGCTTATTCTTCTGATTCTTGTCTTTCTTTCATTTATTTCAAAACCTTTTTGTCTCTCATTTGCAATATTTGAATGATTTCCAGTCTTTTACTTCTGATGTCTTCTTTTCAAAGAGCATATCAAACATCTGGATGTCTGAGTAGTTTCTCTGAATAATTCATAATTTCATCAAAAATGACTCATTTGTTCTCTCAGAGAGGAGTTACTGTAGTTATAACAAAATTAAATTACATTTCCTATTCGCACATCTAATTAGTTAAATAGAAATAAAATTGAACTTATTTTTGTTGTTTAGTTAGTGTTATGAAAATTTAATTTGATTCTAGCATCTAGTTAATTTCAGGTCCTTTTTCCCCTTCCTTTAATCTGTTTTGTATGGATTTTAATCATTTGCTTGACTTAAAAGTAGTGCCAATGCTTTTGAATTATTAATTCATAGATAGAGAACCGAATTATCCATCGATTGTCATCTAAATGATTATATTTTGAGCCCATGTTTACCACTCTTATAGCTTTTGAGAGCTTTTCAATTACTGGGAATTAAATTAAACATTTTTTTTGCACTAAATTCAAATGATATGCAGAAAACTAATACCCGATAAGTAGTAGAGAATGAAAGCGCGGATTTGTGTGCAAACGCTCCGAAATGAGGTGCGAGAAACGCATAAATACCACGATTGAAGTGAAGGCATTGCACTGAAAAGATATGGAAATTGAATGCAAACTCGCGTTGTATTCGATGATTCATAACATCGATACCATCCCAATGTGATGTCTCTTTGACAGCTGCCGTCTCTTACAATGTGCTCACCCGCTCCCTCTCATTGTGCGCCTCCCTTTCAGACTCTCTTATGCTTTCACTATAATGGTGTACAGCCCTCCCCTCCTTCTTTATATGCCTAAGTATCAGTCATTCATTGATGTGATCACTTTTATAGACTATTCCCTTATCTGAATGAGTATTATATTCGGCAATACATTCAAACAAATCAGTCTTAATATGTGATGACTTACGTTGTCGGACAACACGAGTCGGATCATTGGAGTCAACGAATTCAGAAGCTGTTTCCACTATAAACTTTTGTGAGGCATTAGAGTTGTGCCAATGGATTGCCTGCTTGAATATGGTCTGCAGATTATTATGACCCAGAGGGAACAGCGCTCCTGAAATACCAATTATTATACATTAGGCTAATGTTTTAGTGATATAACTGATAGCATAATGTTTGCCAAAAACTGTGAGTTTTGTTTGAATTTCTAATGAATAGTATTATTTCGTAAACTATTGATATGTTTTTTGAGGCAAAACAGTCTTTTGTTGACTTAATAATAGAATATTTTTCAAACCAAAGATTTATTCATAAAATTCGTTGAATTCTTTCCAAACCATTGATTCACAAAATAAATTGAATTTTTCGATTAAAATATAGTTTACTATCTTTTACTACTGTCGGTCCCCACTAACCAATGTTGCTATGGTTTACATGAGTGTATTTAAATACAGGAATAGCCGTACCATCAGGTGATCTAATCCATAAAATAACTGGCAGTGAATGGCCATTAGGGGACTTGTAATAGACGTTCGAAGAGGACATTCATATTCTGATCGAATTTTTTTTGCCAATACAATGAAAAAACATTTTTATATCAATTGAGTGGTCTTTCAATAGACCAAAGAGAGGATCAATTTTTTGGCTCATCTCATGTCTGTCTAATTTATTATCATTAGATTAGTTCCGAAATGAATTACTTCAGAAGTATTTCTGACAAAATAAACTCAAAAAACTAATGAACGCAATGACCCGAAAGCGATAGCAAAACATTACAAAAAAAGATTTAAACTCTGGTTAGTCATTACTAGTTCAATTAATTATAAACTTCACTCCGGGTTTATTGAATAATTTATTTTCCAGGATTACTTAAGAACCCAAACTTTGAGATGCATCCCATTTAGACCCCATAATGGAAAAAAGAAACGATTTTGTGAAAAAATTTTCGAAACCAATAATAAAAGCCTAAAAACATTAGATTTGGTTGAGTTGGGAACCAAAAAATGTTGAGCATTGAAATGCTTTTGTCCACTCAAACACTGAGAGTATCCCAACACAAATGATTTGAATCAATATTTCAAGTCGTGTTGCATTACATAAGAGCAGTCTATATGTGTGTGATATGAAAACCTCTCACAAGAACTAAGGGTCTGTCCAACTGATGATGAAAAATGGTGTCGAATATATTGGAGGCTTTCTAACCATATAATAGTATATAACATATAAATATTGAATAAGAATTGGGATATGAGTTGTGTTAATGTCAGTAGAAATCAATTTTTGGTTTCCATCATTCAATTATCGCATGTCATCTAGTCACTTAATAATTATGAACTGAAATCAAAGCAAATTTATTCAAATCAGATCTGACTAATGATAGCAATGGAGTCATAAATAGCAGTGTATTTGCATTCGTCTGTTAAGTATTCTTTTGTGGAAAAAATCAAGTGATATATGAAAGAAATAAATGAAAGTTTAATGCAATGAATGCCAACAAACAATGAATGTCTGAATTTCGAAGTGAATCCAGACTTGTGTTTAGTGTCAGTTCAGAGTTTGATGCTTACGATTGTCGACTCTTTAAACATTATGTTTTTCACGGATTGACTCCGAAGTCGAAGCTAATGCCTATTGAAGCCTAGCATCGGTCGGATGTGTTTATCGATGTGATTGTTCGGGGGTTCACTCATTGAACTGCAGCGCAGACTAAGGCGAAACACACAATAAATCAAAAGAATTTCTGGCGCTTCACGTCTCAGAATAGTGAAGAGTAGTCTTGTCTGCACTGCATTCATAATGACTGACCAGACATATAAATTGTTCGCCAAAAATATTTTTGCAGTTAATTACACCGAATTTTTTGTATGTTTACGACCAGTGTTTATGCAATTAGACATTAGTACTAATGTGTGGGACTATTATCTGATGCCATTAATACATATTTTTGTCGGAATAGCAAATGTATTGCATTCCGTATTGCATTCAATCTGTCTTCAGTCATGCAAAACGACTCCATTCACACAAACATCAAATACTGAGCACAGAATACAACCAATGAATTCCAGATTAGTTTCTATTTTTCAAATCAAATAGCAGACTATTCTTTCTAATTTATTCGATAGGGCTTTCATTCATAGCTCGACTCAAATCAGTACTCATTAATACTGTTGGCGAATAACTAATTAAAATGCTGTTTGACTTTCAACTCCTCTCCGCTTAACAGTACTTAATATTGAAGTTCAGTACAATATAAGCAAAATGAAGTGAATTTAAGAGTTGATTATCAACAGAATGTACAATAAAATCAACGCTTCTGTGGCTTTTCTCCAATGTTTACACAACTGATTATGAGTTTGCGCCCGAATTACTGTTCCCTTCAGTCCGGTGACAACTGATGCCTAAATAGAAATTAAACACCAATTCTTTAAATTCATTGATCTGTTGAATGACATTCAAGAAGTTTATTCAATGAATGAGAATATCGAGCAAATTGTTGAACGACTTGAGAATTGAATGCAATTCTTTTGAGGAAACATAAAAATCTTACCAAGAATTCAATCGATTCTTGTATTCAACAGAATTGGTTATTCAAATACACTGTACGTAAGACTTGAAAGGAAAGAGGAATGCATTCAGAATTGAGCACAAGTGTGAAAGTATTGGCTAAAGTGGGCACTGGAAAGGTGTTTTCGGTGGTTGTGTTGTGTAGTGTGCAAATCACACAGTGATTACCTGTTTTTTCACCGAATCGAGTCTACGCCCAAATAATTTTGAAGAAGTCATGGCTTAAAATGGATGAGTTTTTAATTAGTAACTCTTTTAGTGACTCTTAACTCAATCTACTCTTAACTCACGTTTCAATTCATATTCAAATGATTATTGTATTGATCGACAAATTATTAAAATTAATGATAATTAAGTCGGAAATAGACTCACCGATCGGTATGCGCTCTGGCACTGACATCAAATCATTGGTATAGCCATTGATTACCATTAATTGCCAACAGAAAAGAAAAGCCTTTCCCACAAAAACCAGGCTCTGATGGCGAAGCTTCACATCCGCACCCATTTTTACGAATAGTATTTTATAATACTTTTTCTTTTGAGTTCTTCTAAACCATTAGGTCGTCATTTAAGACAACTGTGCGCTTATGGCCACATATGCCGGAAAGAAATATATTTAAGGCTTTGGGCGTAATGTCAGTGCATTTGACGAAAACGAATGCAAATCTCGTGTATCGAAGATTTTGTGCAGTTTTTGATACACAACTGCTTTAATTTGGATTAGTTTTGTTGCTGCACTTGCATTGCATATTGCATTGGCTTTACTCTACAACACTGCACACCACTATCAAAGTTCTAGTGATTTGGCGTACATTACGTCACCAGAATCTATTGATTTCTCTCTCTCTCTCTCTCTCTCTCTCTCTCTCTCTCTCTCTCTCTCTCTCTCTCTCTCTCTCTCTCTCTCTAACTCTCTTACTCTCTTACTCTCTTACTCTCTCCCATCCAGGCCTAGAGTCGCCTATCGTAGTACTCTATCTGCAAACAATGCTATCCTCTTCTGCACTGTTCGCCAGTCATTCTATGTGTGAGCGCTTCTCATCACTCTTTTGAGTCTTTCAATTCTTCAATCTGTAAATCATTGGTAATATTTATGAATTAGTTGTAAGACTTGTAGCGTTTGGGACCGGAATTCCACTAAAATTAAATCTAAAAAATAGAGTCGACTTTCAATGCATT
The DNA here is from genome assembly GCA_034693445.1 of Edwardzetes edwardsi. Lineage (NCBI taxonomy): Eukaryota > Metazoa > Arthropoda > Arachnida > Sarcoptiformes > Ceratozetidae > Edwardzetes > Edwardzetes edwardsi. The sequence goes on along the minus strand of JAQFXL010000175.1, from coordinate 1,686 downwards.
TCTATGAAAGAATGCAATCAAACGGTAAATGTGTTCATAAATGAAGTGAGGAATGTCTGAATCAAACACTCGAGAAGTAAATTCATTGGCAGACAATTGACATCCATTTTCATTGCTATAAGTCATTGATTGGTCGCTCCTTTCATTATATTTCGCTTTAAACTTATGTCGCAAAACAAGACCCAAATCGCTAATATTGGACTCGTGGGGGGAATGTCAGGACCTGATTCCTAATGTTATTACTTAAATTGAATTATCTTTGATTCAAGTCATTACCAACCATTCAAATACCGATAAATCGGTGCGAAATCAGATAATTTCTGCAAATAAATTGGTTCAGTGATAGTTTAAATCTTTTTCATTGGTTTTCAACCAATAATTTATTGCCAACTGATTTGTCTTTGAATTGAGTGCAAAATTTTATTCATGAAATGAATTGCTATTATTATACCACGAATTGTATTCTTCGCAAAAAAAAGTTTAAATAACAGATTCAATGATATTATTATTTTCTGTGAATTATTAAAATAAAATGGTTTTGATAGCAATGAAATAGATATGAGTCGTGAATATGCTGTGAATATCAAACATTTATGGAACAAACAGTTGTTATGAACTGTTTCTGACACAAAACTAATGATTGTCATTGAATTGAAGCAAAGCTACCAATTATTTGTCAAATGATTTCTAAATGGAAGTGAATTTGTCGAAGAAATGAATGCAAATTATATTCCGAATACTTATCTGAAAAGATGATAAATTTTTATGCAAAACGAAGTAAAAACCAATTGAAGCATAGATTACAAGAAGTAAACGCATAAACAAAGCAGAACGTCATTATTTCCCCGGAGAATCTCTGCCAAAGTAATCATGGTTATTCCTCTGACGCTATGCTCTTAGTTCCAGATTTTGGAAAAGATATTCAAATCTATTCTAAAAATATACCATTAAATGACATTTGATATCATGGTATAACACACGTGTTGACAATATAGACATCTATCATATCGATTATCAATAATATAAACCCTTTTACCAGAATAATCACATCATCAAAATGTGCACAAATCTTATACTATTCAGTTTGAGCTCCAATTATATCCTTGAAATCCATTTATTATAATTTTTTGAGTAATATATATATTACTTCTCTCTCTCTCTCTCTCTCTCTCTCTCTCTCTCTCTCTCTCTCTCTCTCTCTCTCCTATTGACTACCACTGTGGTTCTTTTATCAAATCCCTTTTGCAGATTCCGTTTGCAGTCTCTGAGCGCTGAATAATTCTCTAATTCATTGGGAAAGGGAAAAAAAATCTCATTTGGTTTGTGAGAAATGTCATGCTATCCTTTGGGGTCAACATAACTACTAAACAACTTTTTTTGTCTTTGCATTTATGTATTTGTCGTTCACTTTGATGTCAGTCTTCGCTAATATAATAATTCAATTCTTTTGATAAACATTATATTTTGGACACACTTTTCGTATTCAATCGATTCTCTATTTTATTACATTTTATGGAATTATAAAAATTTAATGAAATAAATCAAATGAGAGCTACGATGAGAGAGAGAGAGAGAGAGAGAGAGAGAGAGAGAAAGAAAGAGAGAGAGAGAGAGAGAGAAAAAGAAAGAGAGAGTGGGGAGAGTTAGTGAGTGGGAACAGAGAGGGAGAGGGAGAGGGAGAGAAAG